>JADLZN010007292.1:0-235643 GCA_018155175.1 Sinocyclocheilus anophthalmus | reverse complement strand
AGGAAAATCTGCGCTGATACAGTCGTCCGTTGCTCAGTCACATTATTTTATGAATTTTTACAATGCATGTGAAAATGTGATACGTGCAGTATGCATTTTATAAATATGTTGTCAAAACAAAAAGACGCATTGAGGTCTCCTGGGTTTCAGCCTCGAACAACGTTGGCAAAAAGCACGAAACTCTTATCAACATTCATAAATGTTAGTGTTGTATTTTACTGTTGTTCTGTAAAATAAAAAGTAAGACGATAATAATGATAATAATCATTACAACAGCTCTGTTTTAATACATTTATTATAACATTCACACATAGTGTTCAAATTAGGATCTGTAATATATTCTGTAATATATTGTAATATATACTGTTGTACTATAATATACACAAAGAATATAGGATATATCGGTATCGGCCTTTTTTTACTCCCTAATATAGGTATCGGTCCCGAAAAACCCATATCGGTCAGGCTCTAGAAAATACTCCTCCATCAGTGTGTCTTCCAAAAGCTCCAACATCAATAACTCGAAACAGATAATGTGCCTCAACTAATGCCAGAAGGACAATAGAGTGTGTGCCCTTACAGTTAAAATATAATGACCCAAACTTTGGTGGAGCTTGTAACACCGCGTTTACCATCAATAGCTCCAATGCAGTTTGGAAAGTTAAAAAGGTCTTCCTGCGCGTTTCTGCCAAAATAAAAGTTGAGAAAAAGCAAGAACTCCTATCAACATTCATAAATGTTAGTATTGTAATTTTTACTGTTGTTCTGTAAAATAAATAAAAAGTAAGACAATAATAATGATAATAATAATTACAACAGCTCTGTTAAAAGTATATTTAACTACACACATAGTGTTCAAATTGGGATCTGTAATATTTTCTAATGTTTTAAAAGAAGTCTCTTCTCAGCAAGGCTGCTTTTAATTGTACAGTAAAAAAAAAAAGCCTGATTCAAAATGGCCAAAAATTATTATTTTACTAGCTTATTCATTTTAAGTTAAATTGTGCTTTGTTGGTAAAGTGTCTGCTAGAATGTTAAAAATGTTCAGTGTTAAATATTTTTAAATTGTTGTTTTGTAATAGATTTTTTTTTAAAGCAAGACAAAACAGTAAAAAGCAAAATTTGCTTGTCCTACATTTCCCTGACAATGGTGGAACACACCAAATTGCCACCCAATAACTGGGGGGCCACGGGGGGGGGGGACTCAAAAAAAAGTTTTCGGTCATCTCCAAGCAGCTTAAAGACAGTGGCGATGAGGATGAACTCATGCGGGTCCTGCATGCCATTCAGTTTAAAGAGAAGTAACTCTAAAAACAGATATACAGTTGTATGTTCTCAGACACTGTTAGTAGCCCAACTGATGGCTGATGTTCTGGGTTAGCTCTTTTGTCTAACCTAATGTTCTTATTTATGTAACAGGGAGATGTGTATATATATGCACACAAACTCATTTTTGATTAAGAACACTTAAAAAAAATTTTTTAACATGTATTTGTTTTTTTTTTTTGTTTGTTTGTTTTTTAATAACTTACTAATAAAATTGTATTTTGAAGAAAAAAAAAACCCAAAAAAAAAAAAAAAAAAAGAAATGAAATAGCAACCGCAAAATACTATAACACTGTATTTGAAGAGTTATCAAGTATTTCAAAGAGTTATCAAACTATAACAAATGTAATGAAGTTATTGCATTTACCTGAGACAGATGGAAAGCTGCTCCTTTGAACTGATGGTTTTCCTCATGTTTGTTTCTGTCTTTGTGATCCTTGTTGCCACCTTCTCACGAAGTAGTTCAAAAGGTTCAGGGGTAAGCCTGAAGTAGGTCTTGAACCTGAGAGGGTCATTGTAAAGTTCTTGTACCAAATGATGATAGTCTCCCTGCTCTACTCGGTTAAGGAGTAGTTCATGTACCCATTTTGTCCTCCTTGTTTTCCTTTTATGCATGAGCACATCAATAAGAAGTTTTTGCATTTCCAGCAAAGCCCTGCGCCTGGGATGCATTGTTTAGGTATGTAATGTGGTGTTTTGTTTCATGTTCATGTTTTCCATGTCTTTTATTTTGTAATTGTTTCATGGTCCCTGTTTGTGTCATGCTTCCCTTGCCCTCATGTATTCATGCCCAAAAAAATTTTTTTTTGGTTCCTCTGTTCATTGTGTCATGTTCTGATTGATTGTCTTAGTCATGTGTCTTGTTTCCCATTGGTTTGTTCTTGTCATGTGACCCTCTTGTTTCCTATAAGTAGCTTCATGTTCCCATTGTGCCCTCTTCATGTATTGATGTTGTAACTCGCTGTCGGTGTGTCTAGTCTGTTTATGCCTCGTCAAGTCTGTTCATGTCAAGTCAAGTTTGGATTACTGTTTGGATGTTTGGATCACCTTGTAAATAAACTGCACTTGGGTTCTCCCTACGCTCGCCTTCAGTGGATGATTCTTTACAGAATACACGACCACCACCATGAACCCAGCAGATCGCCTAGTTCGCCTCCGTCAAGGTAATTGCTCCTTAGAGGATTATGTTCAGGACTTTTGTGGACTTTGTCACCAAGTGGATTTTAATGAAACATTCCTAAAATACATTTTCTGTTATGGTTTAAGTAAGGACATGCCACGTTTAATGCCACGTAATACTCCACACTGGTCACTAGAACGGTATATAGACTTTGCTCTGCAGTTGAGTGAATCAGCTTTCACTGTGGGTGTCATGGAGAAGGAACATGACACTTCCCCAAAGCCTGTTCACGTCCCACGGGTCATGCCTGCCAAGCCTAAGCCTATTCACGTCATGCCTGCCAAGCCTAAGCCTATTCACGTCATGCCTGCCAAGCCTAAGCCTGTTCACGTCATGCCTGCTACTCCAGGGTCAGCTCACTTCATGCCTGCCAAGCCAAAGCCTGCTCACATCATGTCTGCCAAGCCAAAGCCTCCTAACGTCACGCCTGCTACGCCCAAGTTTCTGCTCAGCTTCATCCCCTAGCCAAGCCAAGGGCAGCCTGTTCTAACGTCACGTCTTGCTGCTCCAGTACTTTGCTAACACCATGTCCAGTTAAGGTCCAATTTCTCATTTATGTTCCACACATGTTAAACCGATCACGGTCATGTCCTGACCAGAGCCATAGTCTGCCACCGTCATGGTCTGCTACCCCCCAGGGCCAACCTCACGTCACGTCTGCCAGCCAGAGCTTGCCACAAGGTGGCCGCCACGCCTGAGTCCCCGGCCGAGATGGCTGCCATGTCTGAGCCTCTCCACGTCGCGACTATCTCCAAGTTTTCCCCTAAGGATTTTTTTGGGGGGGGGCTATAGTAGCCAAGCTCCTGCAAATGCGGAGCTTGGGCCAAGACTCAAAGGACTTATTGCTAGTGTGATGGACCCACCTCTGATGTCGGTGCGTGCTGCAGGCATCCCGGTGACGTCAGCACTTTCAAGCAACGCTGTCTTCGAGGTCATGCCACACTCTGCTGCCCTTACTGTAATGGCAGTCGCCATTTTAAGCGTGTGGGCTGCACATTGCGCTCCAGAGGCCTCTCCTGTCCATGAGTCTGCTCCAAGGGCCTTTCCTGTGCCTCTAGAGGTGGCGGCATCCGCTGCAAAACCTCCAGAGGTGCGTCATCCGCGCAGAAGAACCTCTTAAGTTGCGGCACCGCTGCAGAACCTCTAGAGGTGGCGTCATCAGCGCTGCAGAACCTCTAGAGGTGGCGGCATCCGTTGCAGAACCTCCTGAGGTGGTGGCGTTCGCTTCCGAACTCACAGACTGTCTTGCCACGGAGGCCTTTCACAAACTCACTGTCTGCCCTGTTACGGCCAAGGAGGCCATCCCTGAACTCTCTGCCTGCCCTATCACGGCCAAAGAGGCCATCCCTGAACCCCTTGCCTGTCCTGTCCTGACTATTGAGGGCCAGTATTTGAACTCCTGTCCCCTGTCCTGCCCTGTCCAAGGGGCCGTTCAGACTCACTGTCTGTGCCTGTCACGGCCAAGGAGGCCGTTCATGAACTCACTGTCTGTCCTGTCACAGTCATGGAGGCTGTTCATGAACTCACTGTCTGTCCTTTCATGGCCAAGGAGGCCATTCAAGAACTCTCTGCTTGTTAGGTCACAGGCAAGTGGTCTGTCCATGCCTCTGCAAAATCTCTGCAGAACCGCCCATGGCTTGTTGCTCGCCGACAATCACCCCACCCCGCTGCCGCCCTGCCTGCCTCCCACCGCCATTGCGGCCTGAAATCCCACCATTGCTCCCCGATCTGCCCTGCTTCTCCGCCATGGCGTCCCCCAGTCGTGTCCTGCTCCGGCCTGGCCCCCCGATCTCCTGCTTTCCGCATGGCCCCCACCGTCTGCCACTGCTCCGCCATGTTCCCCCCTATCTGCCTGCATCAACCGCCATGGACCCCATTCCTGGCCTCTCTCCGCCATGGCTTTCCCCCCGCTCTGGGTCGGCCATGGCTCCCCTCTCTCCTGTTTCTCTTCACGGCCTGGCCCTCCATCCCGCCCCCTGGACCACCTCCAGTCCTCCACCCTCCTGGACGCTGTGTTGGTTGGGGTGCGATGTTTCATTAGGGCGTCTGGAGCCGCCCTTAGAGGGGTGGATATGTAATGTGGGGTTTGGTGTTCAGGTTTTGTTTCATGTTCATGTTTTCCATGTCTTTTTATTTTGTAATTGTTTCTTGGTCCCTGTTTGTGTCATGCTTCCCTTGTCCTCATGTATTCATGCCATTGGTTCCCCTGTTCATTGTGTCATGTTCTGATTGGTTGTCTTAGTCATGTGACTTGTTTCCCATTGGTTTGTTCTTGTCATGTGACCCTCTTGTTTCCTATAAGTAGCTTCGTGTTCCCATTGTGCCCTTGTCGTGTATTTGATGTTGTAACCCTCTGTCGGTGAGTCTAGTCTGTTCATGCCAAGTCTGTTCATGCCAAGTCTGTTCATGGGTCAAGTCCTTTTGATTAGGCTTGTGGCTCACCTTTTAAAAAACTGCACTTGGGTTTTTTTCACTAAGCTCGCCTTCATGGATGCCTCTTTACAAGGTACAAGTATCTTCTAAATGTTTCATTTAAAATTATATTTCCCTCAATATATGCTTCGAAACAAAAAAATCATAATAATGACATTAATGACAGGATGACAAACACAAATTTCTGTTTTATTTAGTTTTTTTAGTAAATACAAGTTGAATGTTGAAATTTGTAACCATGGCGAGCGTCCGCTCCGATGACCCGCAACGGCCCACCTCCCCCGCCTCAACTGCACAAAACTCTTCCCACTACAAGAGAAAAGCGGCAGCCGCGCGGCGTCCACCGCTTGGCGTATCCCGTTGAAAGGGCCTAACCGTGCCACAGAAGTCAAAGTCAAGTCTGCTTTATTGTCAATTTTTCCACATGTACAGCACATACATACAGGGAATTGAAATTGCGTTACTTTCAGACCCTTGGTGCATACAGATAACTAACATTAGAACATAAATACAGATAGATACAGTTTAAATACAAAATACAACTATACAAAATATACAAATAAGGTAAAATGTAAAAATATATATATAAAGCACAAGGCATATGGCAGTTAGAGTGCAAAACCAGTAAAGTAAACAACAGTCCAGATATAATTATTGTAGTGCAAAAAAAAAGATTTGTAGTGCAAAAGAGTGTGTGTATTAGGGAGGGGGGAGTGGAAGAGTCCGTCAGAGGGTCAGAGTTCAGTGGTGTGGGGCAAAAGAGGGGAGGGGGGGGCAAGGTCGGGAGGGAGTTCAGTTTCCTGACAGCCTGATGGATGAAGCTGTGTGTCGGGTGGGTGGGATCACTTGCAATGCAGAGGGCTTTGCGGGTGAGGCGGGTGTTGTAGATGTCCTGAAGGGATGGGAGAGAGGCACCAACGATCTTCTCAGCTGCTCTCACTATGCATTTAAGTGTCTTGCTGCAGGATGCGTTGCAGGCGCCATACCACACAGTGATGCAGCTGGTCAGGATGCTCTCGATGGTGTCTCTGTAGAAGGTGCACATGATGGGGCCGGGGCTCTGGCTCTTCTCAGTTTGCGGAGGAAGTAGAGACGCTGCTGTGCTTTCTTGGCCCGTGCTGCGGTGTTGTCAGTCCAGGAGATATCCTCTGTGATGTGCACACCCAGGAATTTGGTGCTGCTCACCCTCTCCACAGTCTCACCATTGACGGTCAGTGGAGCATGCTGAGTGCGCACTCTCCTTAAGTCAACAACAATCTCCTTCGTCTTCTCCACATTCAGAGAGAGATTGTTGTCACTGCACCACCCGGCCAGGCGGCTCACCTCGCTCCTGTAGTTTGTCTCATCTCTGTTGCTAAGGAGACCCACTACAGTCGTGTCATCCGAGGTTGGAGTTGTGTGACGGTGTGCAATCATGTGTCAGCAGAGTGAATAGGAGGGGGCTCAGCACACATCCTTGAGGGGCCCCAGTGTTCAGTGTGATGGTACTCGATGTGTTCCTGCCGACCCGTACTGCCTGAGGTCTTCCAGTCAGGACGTCCAACAGGTGCCAGTTTGCCTAAGTGTTGAGCCCCAGCTGGACCAGTTTGTGAATGTGCTGTTGAGGGATGATTGTGTTGAATGCTGAACTGAAGTCTATGAACAGCATTCTGACGTATGAGTCTTTTTTTGTCCAGGTGTGTGAGTGCTGAGTGGAGGGTAGTGGCGATGGCGTCATCGGTTGAGCGTTTGGACCGATATGCAAACTGGAAGGGGTCCAAGGAGGGGGGGGGGTAGACTTGATGTGGTGCATGACTAGCCTTTCAAAGCACTTCATGAGAATAGGAGTAAGTGCAACTTGATGGTAGTCATTGAAGCAGGATGGAGATGGCTTCTTCGGGACTGGAATTATGGTTGTAGCTTTGAAGCATGTGGGGACAACGGCCTGACTTGCGAGAATTTTGAAAATGGTCTGTGAAGACATCGATTGAGTTCACTGCACACAGGCCGTCATTATCACACCAGACCGGAAGTTGTCCCAGGACCCCTGAGCTTCTTTTTTGCATGCGTTGATCCTGCTGAGGGATCTCCTCACGCAGATCTGAAGCAAGGTAAAGCAAACACACATTCCCTGTATTACAATACCTTTAAACTTTTTGTTAATCGTTATTTATTATCTGCTTTGTCAGTTTCATCTAGAATATCCATGTGATGCTGATCAAGTTTACTAAATCCGCCGAACGGTGAACAAATAGGCTGAGGAGCGTTTATAATGGCTGTTTTGTTAACCTTAGTTAACATTATCATTTTACTTGATTTGTCTTATTTAATAAAATTCATACTAACAAACTATTGTCATGATTTGAAATCAATCTTTTCAGAGCAAAGGCAGCGAGGGGTGGTGTGATGTCATTGGCAACAAGACGGCTGCGATACTGATAGGAGCCTAAAATGAAGTAAGTAGAATTCGCATTAAACAAATTGATGGGCTTTAGTGTTGTACCAGATGTAATTTGTCATGTTATAAACCGTTATTTAACCCTTGTGCAACCTTTTGGGCATTTTTATCTTTTTCAGTTTTGTTTTTTTTTATAATTTTGCCTGTTATTGCCAATTGCATAAATTTTGGCACAGATGTGTATTTTTATTGGCATTTTGCTATTTCACTTCAATTTCCTTTAATAATCTGTTTTGCCACTAGTTACAAAAAATGTTTCTCCAGGACCTTAATGATCAATATAGCTTCGTCCAAGTTAAACGCCTGCATCTTAAACGACCTAGCATCTAATGGAAGTGTCATGTGCTCCACTACGTGTGCCACTTTCACCTGCTAGAAACTCGTCAGTGGGCAACTTTGTTACGCTATAGCTCTGCGTCCTTTCCCCGATGTAGCGTCCCACTGTTCTATCCGCCTCTTTTAGTGCTCAATAATTAAATTTATAATCTTTCCACTTTACCAGATGTGTGCCATCTTTTTCTAGGCGTTGGGTTCGTACTAAAGCACACAGACGCTACCTGCTGCCGTTATAGTTCTTCCCCTCCTCTGTCTGTCGTCTCTCCCGGATATTATAGGGCCAATTGGATAAATAATGCAGCTATAATTGTGTGGGTGTGTTGGTATGGATGTCAGAGTGTGGTTTGTATATGTGTCATAAAAAAAATTGTGTGTGTGTTCTTGTAAAATTTGAGAGAAAAAAACTCTACTGCAAATCACAAATCCAACCACTGTGCGCACCAGCAGAGTTTTGCTGGCATCTAATGGGGAAAATTGTTTGGTACTGCGCCAATACAAAATCTTACTGAAAGCGCATTTTTTGAGATATCAACATCCAAATTTTTTACCCAAACTTGTTAAGAGTTATGCTTTGGGGATGGGGGTTACGGGGCGGGGGGCCTAGCAGTATATAGTTCACATGTTTTCATAAAATATATAATTTTTATATAAGAGATTGTTCATAAATCATTTTCCTAAACCTTAAATCACTCTATAACTTTTTTTTGTTTCATTCACTTTTTTACAGTTTTTTTACTTCAGCAATAATCTGCCATGGGTCATCTTTAAAATGAGACCAAACTTAACTCTGTGCTCCCAAGCTTCACATTTTTATGACAGTTTTTTTGACATGGACATTTTTTGTCCACTATGGACCTATGTGTAACTTTTTTTAAGTGAAGCAAGTGTAAAATACATCGTTCTTCAGTTTTAATTTTTTGATGAATTGCTATGCAGATGTAATGATGACCAGAAATGACCAGCAGCACATATGTTAAGTCTTCTGAAGCAATACTATACTTTTGTTTTGTGAATATTAGATTGAAATTTAAACCTAAAGATTGATCAAATCGGGAATACACAGCACATATGAAAAATAACAAACTTCAACTAACATCCCACATCTAAAGATCTGTCATGTTTGATGTAATGTAGTGTGTCACCATTTTGATTTAGACTGAATTGGCAGAGTGAATAACATCTTAAATTTCATTTTGTCTATCTTCTTCTTCATCTTTTTTGTATTTTGTGTTGCTTCAGAAGAATACCAGTGAAGCCTTTTAAGTTCTGATTATAAATAGTTACGTCTTAGACGTATTGTATGCTGTGGATGTGTTCCGTTGCTTGACCTCTCTATGCACGGTTATGTCAAGCGGAATGATAGAACCTGCTGGATTTTGGACCAGAGATGAACCTGTCTATAAATTCCCCCCGTAGCTCGCTAGGGCTCTCATTAGGGGGGGTTGCTCTCTCTCTGACTGCCACCCTTTTTTTTTTTGATGCTGGCTATGATCATTGCCCTGTATGGCTCTCTTTGATTAATCATGCTTGCTCCAGTGTTAACCCTGTGTTAAGCTCTAGTGAAAATGCTGTGAGATCTCAAGTCTATATTCTAACAGAGTGCTGTTAGCTCCATGTGTTGTGAGAGCCTTATGTCTTTAACTTCAATGTTCCACTGTTCATGTTTGTAAGCCAGGTGCAAGGCCGTAGGGGGTGAGTGCCTTATTTGTTTTTATAGGCCACTCGGCCATTACCCTTTTCTCCTGTTTTTGGGTAGACAAGAAGTGAGGTTATATTGTTTTATTTTGGTTTCTTTATTTTGATGCACAGGGAAGTTTCTTTAATGGGAAGTTAGAGTGTTGTTTGTTTATTGTTTTGGCATTTGCTTACCCCTGATCATTTGCCTCAGTTTCTTTAATTTGTTTATTTCTTTGTGATGATATTGTTTGTACTCTCCAAAACTGCTACTGCACGAAAAGATTGATCAAAAGATCAACTAAGAGAATTAAAATGAGTACTTAAACAGCCATTCATTGTTGTGTCGTTTATGTTGCGGTCCTGACCTAGATCGGGGCCATAACATAAATTGGGGGCTCATCCGGCCAGTTGTTTGTCCGTTGCGGATAACATAAATTAGGGACTCGTTTGGTGCAGGTAATAAATTGTGGAGGTTTATTTGGGCGTATCAGTGAAGGGTAAGATGAATTGGAGATTTGTTTATGGCTTGTTAATGAAGGTACCATATGTTGCGGATCCATTCAGTACGTATCAATAAAGGTATTTGGCGGAATTAACCATGCGTTTGTTTGCCTGGTAATTTTCTTTTGGTGCAGGACGAGTTTATGGTCAAATATGGAATTTGATTTAATGTTGTTTGTTATCTACTACGGAGGAATTTAACAAGTGTCGTAAGGCTGATTTGTTGCAGATTTCTTTAATTTTTCTGTTCCTAGGGAGGGGCCAAAACAGGTAGTTAAAGAGAAGTTGTATAACAAGTTGGTAGAGGCTAGAATTTTGCCAGATGAATCTGTGGAAGGGTTACCACGGAAGAGTGCTGAAACTGAGGTAGGTGAGGACACTTTTTCTTTTTTTTCTCCTAACATAGATCCTAGTCATCCTCGTTTTGATCCTATGTTAGCGATTAAATTGAAGGAGTTGGATCTACAGTTAAAGAAACAGGATTATGATGCGCGGCTGCTTCATTTTCAAGCTTTGGAGTTACAGGCTGATAGTAAATTTAAATTACTGTATAATATAAGATGACCCTGATTATAAAACGACCCCCCTTTTTCTAGATGTACCTTTTGGAAAGACTTTTTAAAAACCAAATCTTGTTTTTTTTTCTCAGTAAAACACATTTTGTCTTCAATTATTTTCATATTGCATATTTTTCTTTTAATTTGTTTTGAAAGTATGGTAAAAATGTACCAACAATCACATTTAAAATATATACACTTTTTGATATACCATAAAAAAAGGTAGCCCATCTGAATTAGGACATTTAGGCTATCCATCTAATAGTAGCCTACCAAAATCTTATTAACAGTAGAAGTTAAATCTTACTGTAGTCTTCAAATCTGGGTACTGTCTTGCATTTTAAAATCACAAAGAGTTTGGTCCCATCAGGCTAACGTGACAGTCATGACTCTTTTTCTTTTGTTTTTATTTGCAATCTTTACAACACGCATTACATGAAGTATTTCATGGCACGCTCGTTTTATGTGTATTTGGCGCCACTTATTGTTGTGGGTGTATTATTGACATTTCAAAGTCTAGACCCTGAATATAAGAGGACCGCATTTTTTCAGATGTATTTCCAAGAAAAAAAAAAGTCTTATATTCGGGACAATACGGTATGTAGACTGGAACTACAAGCCAAAGAGCAATCCAATGCACCTGTGCCTATCAAGTCAAGTCACCTTTATTTATCTAGCGCTTTTAACAATAAAGATTGTGTCAAAGCTTTACAGCATTAATTAGGAAATTGGTGTCAATGCAAAATGACAATAGTAAACACTCATTTTTCAGTTAAAGGCAGTTCATCTTTGAATTCAGTGATGTCATCATCCAGCGCAGTTCAGTTTAAATAGTATCTTTGCAATCATTTGCAGTCAAGTCGACGATATCGCTGGAAATTTAGTGTCCCCAACTAAGCAAGCCAGAGGCGACAGCGACAAGGAACCACAACTCCATCGGTGATAGAATGGAGAAAAAAACCTTGGGAGAAACCAGAATCAGTCGGGGGGGCCAGTTCTCCTCTGTCCAGACAAAACCATCAGTTCATTTCAGGCTGCGGCAAAGTACATTGTCAGGACTCATCTGGTTCCATGTGGTCTTGGTCCCGGTGGGTCGTCTGAGACCAGTCTTTACAGGGGATTTGTAGCTGGTGTATATCTGTTATCCTGTGGGGGTGGGGTCTCCCGCTGTCTTTCCGGGCTTTCAGAGTTTCCTTTCTAGGTGCGATGCCCCCTCTGGTCTGAATACGTACTGTATCCGTGTGACTGCAGTGACCCATCTGATTCTTGATACAGACTGGATCGGTGGCTATGGTGACCTCGGATAAGATAGAAACAGACTAAGATTTGTGTAATCATTCTTTAACGATGTGCAGTACCTCGGGTGTTATGAGAGTGTTCCGTTTTCCGTTTTGCCTATTATGCAACCTAAAAATCCCTTTATGGATTTGAATATTAGAAGTGTTTTAGTGTGTTATGTGTAAGCCAGGTTTAAGAGATGGGTCTTTAATCTAGATTTTAACTGCAAGAGTGTGTCTGCCTCCCGAAAAAATGTTAGGTAGGTTATTCCAGAATTTGAGCACTAAATAGGAAAAGGATCTTCCGCCCACAGTTGATTTTTATATTCTAGGTATTATCAAATGGCCAGAGTTTGGATAATGCAGCGGACGTGGAGGACTATAATGCAATATGAGCTCGCTCAAATACTGAGGAGCTAAACCTTTCAGGGCTTTATAAGTAATTAGCAAATTTTTAAATCTATACGATGTTTAATAGGGAGCCGGTGTAGTGTTGACAGAACCGGGCTAATATGCTTGTACTTTCTGGTTCTAGTAAGAACTCTTGCTGCTTCATTTTGGACCAGCTGGAGTTTGTTTGTTTGCGTGCAGAACAACCACCCAATAAAGTTTTACAATAATCTAACCTTGAGGTCATAACCGCATGGATTCACATTTCTGCATTTGACATTGAGAGAATAGGTCGTAATTTAGATATATTTTTGAGATGGAAGAATGCAGTTTTACAAATGTTAGAAACATGGTTTTCAAATGAAAGATTGCTATCAAATAGCAAACCTAGGTTCCTAACTGATGACGAAGAATTGACAGAGCAGCCATCAAGTGTTAGTGTTCTAGGTTATTATATGCAGAGTTTAGGTCCTATAATTAACACCTCTGTTTTTTCAGAATTTAGCAGTATGAAATTACTCGTCATCCAGTTTTTTTTTATGTCGACTATGCATTCCGTTAGTTTTTTTAATTGGTATGTTTCGCCGGGCTGCGACGAAATATAGAGCTGAGTATTATCAGCATAACAGTGAAGCTAACACTGTGTTTCCTGATGATATCTCCCAAGGGTAACATGTAAAGCGTGAAGAGTAACGGCCCTAGTACTGAGCCTTGAGGTACTCCATACTGCACTTGTGATCGATATACCTCTTCATTCACTGCTACGAATTGATGGCGGTCATATAAGTACGATTTGAACCATGCTAATTCACTTACATTAATGCCAACAAAGTTTTCTAGTCTATGCAAGAGAATGTCGTGGTCAATAGTGTCGAACGCATCGCTAAGATCCAGTAGCACTAATAGAGAGATGCAACCATGATCGGATGATAAGAGCAGGTCATTTTTAACTCTGATGAGAGCAGTCTCAGTACTGTGATATGGTCTAAATCCTGACTGGAATCCTCACAGATTCCATTTTTCCTCTAAGAAGGAATATAATTGTGAGGATACTACCTTTTCTAGTATCCAGTATTGGACAGAAAAGGGAGATTCGAGATCAGTCTATAATTAACTAGTTCTTTGGGGTCAAGATGTGTTTTTTTAATGAGAGGCTTAATAACAATCAATTTGAAGGTTTTGGGGACATATCCTAATGACAATGACGAATTAATAATAGTCAGAAGAGGATCTATGACTTCTGGAAGCACCTCTTTTAGGAGCTTAGATGGAATAGGGTCTAACATACATGTTGTTGGTTTAGATGGTTTAACAAGTTTATACAATTCTTCCTCTCCTATAGTAGAGAATGAGTGGAATTGTTCCTCAGGCGATCTATAGCACACTATCTGATGCGATACTGTAGCTGACGGCTGCTTGGTTACAATTTTATCTTAAAAGTATCGATCTTGGATGTAAATTAGTTCATAAAGTCATTACTGCTGTTCTGTTGGGAAATGTCAATGCATGTTGATGCTTTATTTTTCATTAATTTAGCCACTGTATTGAATAAATACCTGGGGTTATGTTTGTTTTCTTCTAAAAGAGATTAAAAGTAATCAGATCTAGCAGTTTTTAATGCTTTTCTGTAGGATAGGTTACTTTCCCGCCAAGCAATACGAAATACCTCTAGTTTTGTTTTCCTCCAGCTGCGCTCCATTTTCCAGGGGCTGCTCTCTTTAGGGTGCGAGTGTGCTCATTATACCATGGTGTCAGACTGTTTTCCTTAATCTTCCTTAAGCGTAAAGGAGCAACTGTATTTAAAATGCTAGAAAAGAGAGAGTCCATAGTTTGTTACATCATGACAACTGAAGATGTCAAGATGGCACCTGTGTGTTGGTCGGCATGCCGTTTGTCTCGTCAGTTTTTAAATATCCATTCAGTACTCTGGCTTTCGGTGCTTTCTCTGCTGTTGTTAATGCATTGTGCTGATGCTATCATCACTTATGATCACCAAGTATTGCTACACATCAAAAGTTTGTTAGAGAATCAACCTAGAGACTGTCCCATTGTACAGGATT
Organism: Sinocyclocheilus anophthalmus; assembly: GCA_018155175.1. Taxonomy (NCBI): domain Eukaryota; kingdom Metazoa; phylum Chordata; class Actinopteri; order Cypriniformes; family Cyprinidae; genus Sinocyclocheilus; species Sinocyclocheilus anophthalmus. The sequence continues at coordinate 221,469 of JADLZN010007292.1, read as the reverse complement.
ATTGTTACTCCTCGTTCTCTCTTCCCTCGGCCGCGTTTATTTGTTGGCTTCCTTGCTGTATTATCCATCAGCGGAAACGTCGCAGAAGAAAGAGGAAATCGTGGAGGTGTCCGTGTGAGGATTAGGAGAGAAGTTTACATCTCTTCGGCTCAACTTTCTACTTGTCCCGTAACACTTTCCTATGGTCACCTTGGTTTATACCTGGCTCGGCGTTCGTGGGATGTGAGATGCCTGTCATCTGCCCATTATGACCAGTGGCAGTCGGCTGATTTCTGTGCTCCTCCTCGATTGCGCGTCCAAAGAAGGGGTGTGAATTTTCAAAATATTAAATCCTTGAAGTATGTCCATGAATCACAAGCACAAACTTCTGTCTCCCACATTAAGATGGCCTTGGTAAATGCCAGATCTGTGTCTAATAAGACTTTTATTTTGAATGATATTTTTACTAGACACAAATTGGATTTCTTATTTTTAACTGCGACCTGGACTGGAGCGGGTGAGTCGTCCGTTTTTGGCGAACTTTGTCCTTTAAACTGTTTTTTTTTGTAGCACTCGAGATTTTGGAAAAGGATGTGGAGTGGCTATGTTTTCAGGAAACTGGTTTAAATCTCAGACTGGCTATGTTGGGAACTTTACCACTTTTGAATCTCAATGTGTTCTGATAGATTCTGCTACCACTCCGCTATTCTGTGTTTTGGTCTACAGGCCCCCAAAGCCAGATAAACATTTTATAAAAGAGTTTTATGAATTTGTTTCTCATATTATCACATCATATGATCATCTGTTAATTTTAGGTGATTTTAATATTCACGTTTACTGTCCTGGAAAGCCCATGGTTGCTGAGTTTATCCATGTTTTAGATTCTTTTGGTTTTATTCAGCATGTTGATAAGGCTACACATGTACTTGGCCACACCCTGGATGTCTTATGGGTTTTCCATTGATAACATAAACATTGAAGATGCTTGCTTTTCAGATCATAAGCCCATTGTATTTAATGTCACCCTATCTAGCTTTTTGGGTACTATTAAAAACTACAGGTTTTTATTCTCGTTGCATCAACTCTCTCACTGCTAATCAGTTTTCAGAAATGTATCCTAGTAATGAAGTGTCCACAGCAATTTCAGTTGCTGCTGAACATTCCTCAAGTCCAGATGATCTCATTTCTCTCTTTAACTCTTCCTGTTCAGATATCCTGGACTTTATAGCTCCCATGAAATATAAATGTCCAAAATTTAAATCACAACCATGGCTGGATGACTCCATTCGTTCGCTTAGACTGATTTGTCGAAAAGCAGAGCGGTGATGGCAAAAAGATCATCTTACTGTCTCTGTTGACATTTTTAAAGAATCCCTGGAGAACTTTCAGAAGGCAGTAAAAATAGCTAGAGCTAAATACTTTTCTGATATTATCAATAAACATTCTCACTCCCCTAAAATCTTATTTAGCACTATAAATTCAATAATTAATCCTCGCATCTCATATGAAGTTGAACAATCACCAGATATTTGTGAGTTGGGTTTTTTTTTTTTTTTTTTTTTTTTTATTGAAAAGATTGCTGGCATTCAATCTTCATTTGTTCCTCTTTGTTCTAGCTCTTTGGTCGACTGTTCCGTTTCTTCAGCTACCTTGTGCAGCTTTCAGCCTGTGTCTCTAAGTTAAGGGAATTAGTGATGCAGACGAAATCTTCGAATTCAACTTATGATGCTGTTCCCTCTGACTTTTTAAAGTTGCATTTGATACAATTGGTCCTAGTATTCATGTAATTATTAATTCTTGCTTTGTTTCTGGCACTGTCCCTGCGTTTTTGAAGCATGCAGTTGTCCAGCCATTGCTTAAAAAACCCAATGCCGATATTAATTGCTTGAATAATTATCGTCCTATTTCAAAACTCCCATTTCTTTCAAAAGTTCTGGAAAGAGTTGTCCTGTCACAATTGTTTTTTTTTGTTTTTAAATCGACTCATACTTGAACCTTTTCTATCAGGTTTCACTACCCACCACAGTACTGAAACAGCTTCGTTAAAAGTGATGAATGATTTGCTACTGTCTGTTGATTCTGGTGGTAATGCAGTTTTGATTTTATTGGATATTAGTGCTGCCTTTGATGCAGTTGATCATATCCTTCTGTCATGCTTTGAACATTGGGTGGGCATAAAGGGTACAGCACTTAGCGTGTTTGACTTGTATTTGAAATCCAGGTCATTTTCAGTGTCTGTTGGCCAGTTTATCATCTGCCTCTCTTCACTATGGGGTCCATTTTGGGTCCATTACTCTTTAATCTGTATATGCTTCCACTTGGTAATATCATAAGGAAATATAAAATCTTTCCTTTTTTTTTATGCAGATGATTCTCAGCTGTATCTTCCATTTTTTAAAATCTCGAGATTCTCTGCAGCCTCTCATCGACTGTCTTGAGGATATAAAATGCTGGATGTCAAATAACTTCCTGCAGCTCAACAATGATAAAACTGAGGTGATTCTCTTTGGTCCCTCTAAAACTAGAAATTCTGTTGTTGGGAACTTAGAAAACCTCACTCCATATGTTAAGTCTCATGTAAAAAAATCTAGGTGTTATCTTTGACTCTGAGCTTTGTCTTGGAAAAACAAATTAGCTCAGTTGTTAAAAATAGTTATTATCAGCTGAGGATCATCTCGAAGCTTAAATCAACACTTTCCCTTTCAAGATCTGGAAAGTCATTCATGCTTTTATCACATCACGCCTGGATTATTGTAATTCGTTATATGTTGGTCTTCCACAATCTTCATTGGCACGGCTGCAGATGGTTCAGAACACGGCGGCTAGATTGTTAACCGGCACCAAAACTGTTGTTCATGTCATGTATGCCAGTTAGCTGGTAAACCTAATCAGGGAATTCCTAATGCTCCTCTTCATCCTATTCAAGTTCTGTCGGAACCATTTGAGAGAATCATTATTGATTGTGTTGGTCCGTTACCAAAGACAAAGTCTGGTTCAGTACCTGTTGACACTAATGTGTGCTGCTACTCAGTATCCTGAGGCGATTCCTATGCGTACAATATATATAGTTAAATACTTAACTAATATAGATGGGAAAAAATGATCTCTTATATTTCTACTTTCACTTATCCTAAAGTTGCTTTGTTTTTTTTGTTTTTTTATAAAGATGTCAGGTAAATGCTAGTTGATAGTTGCACTACTTGCTAGTGCTATTCCACTAAAAAAAAAAAATTCTTTCATGGTTTACTCACCCTCATGTTGTTCCAAACCCCTATTTTGAAGTGAATTTATTAATCTCAGACAATGCTTTTATTTTTCACTATTCTTTCTTTTTGCTTTCCATTGGAAGGTCTAGGCCGTCTTTAGTTTCAAGCATCAAAAGTTTTAGTTTAGCTTTGACACATATAATCATAATATAATAATAATAAAATTAATAAAAAAAACCCTCAGCTCAAGCTTCTCAGTTAATTTTGTCAATCGCGATTCCTCAATTTCTAAAAAAAATAAAATCGTGGCAAAACATAAAATTCGAATTAATCGATTAAAATCTGAAAAATCGCCCAGCCCTAATATTTAGCCTTGCTTACATAAATAGTTTAGCAAACTAATGTTACATTGCGAATATTAAAACATTTGTATTTGTGCTCCATGAGAGATGCATGTTTCTTTTTATGTTCGTTTTAAGTAAATTCATTTTGGCTAGACATTTATTTGTAATTTATAATAAATGCCATTATAACTTGTTTTAATTTTGTAATTGTGTAAATACATTTGTATTGTAGTTTTATAGCTACTACTTTTTTCTGTTATCTTGTTTCTGATTTTTTTTTTTTTAAAGAAATACATAAAGAATAATTTAACAATTTAACTGTGCTAATTGTGAATTCTTACTGTCAGTTAATTGGTCCATGTTAGCATCCCTACCCAGGAACACCTACTATATCTTACCTGAGTTTCCTTCCCTGCCTGAGGTCATGTGACAGTTTCAGCTAATAACATGTAACAAGGCAACTTTTGCCATTTGATGACTTCTAAATGTTAACTATATTTGAAGGGATTTTTCCTGTTTCAAATTGGTATAAAATGGAAATTGCAGTTGACTTAGCTACCCAATTATGACGTAGTGTGCACATGTATACCTATCAAGATGAATAAATTAGGTCAATTTATGTTGACCTAAAAATTTGTTTTTAGAAACGACCTGATCATTTATTATTTGAATATTTATATTTTTCATATATTCATATTTTCATGCTTCAGAAGACGTTTTTCTTAAAGCTGCTATGAAAGTAGCTTGTTAATGAAAGTAGCATGTGCCAAATCAAATGAGTTTGGCACCTAGAGCATTTACCTTATTTTCTGAGTTTTCATTTTCAGGTGTACTCCCTTTTACAGTGTATTTTTAAACCAACCTATTGTGTAACTTGTGTAAACTACATTTGACTCTTGAGTAATGTAATATTTGTAGAACTCAAGCACAGATCTAATACTTTTTTTTTTTTTTTTTTTTTTTTTTGGCACTAGGCACCTAATTATTTCATAAGCATTTTGTAATAACACCGTTTGTAACATCAGCCAGTCTGTTTACTTTACAGATGGAGCGTGGAGAGACCGGACAGGTCCCATAGTGCTAGTTTTTCAGCACCCACACCCCACACACAAATTCATATAGAAGTTCTCAATGATTAAATGTTAATATGATAGTTTATATTTAGCTGTGAAGTTAGTTTATTGTCATAAATATTAACTTATTTTATTTTTTTAACATATGCAATTTTCACCAGTGTGTTCAATGTGTTAATGAGATTTTCGAAAGGGATTCTTTAATAATTCAGATACCTGTTGAAATGCATATGTAATTATATTCTTGCTCATATCTGGAATTTTGTGTTAATAAAAATGATGTTGAAAGAGAATGTTGCAACACTGCTAATCTTAAAATAACATTTTATTAAACTAAACTGTAATGTTCCAAATAAATGTTTTTAGAATGTTGTATTTTTAATAAAATGTAGGTGGAAAGAACGTTGTAGGAACATTATGCTAACCATAAAATAACGTTTCAGCAACGTTAAGATAACTGGACATTTTAACGTTCTTGGAATGTTCCAAATAAACGTTCATAGAACATTATATTTTTTATGAAATTTAGGTTGCAAGAACATTGCAGGAACGTTATGCTAACCTTAAAATAACGTTCTAGCAACGTTAAGTAAACTAGACATTTCCACGTTTTTACATTTGCATTTTTCCACAACCAAAACAGAGCGTTAGATAAACGTTCTCAGAACTTAAATTTGTTAGCTGGGGGGGGCCAAATCAGCCGCCCGATGGCCAGTCCACACCTGCTGCTCACATATTATTGTTGCCCAGTTTGTGCTGAATACAGTGTTATCAGACTTTAGCCATTATGTTTTTAAGATACCAAAAGTTGTTTTTTTAATGTCAGGGCATGTCAAAACTTCTCCAGGGTCCCAAAACACCCTCAGACCCCAGAGGGTTAATATTTATATAGTTTTATATTGTTTCTACTTTTGTGTGTTTACTAGTAGTATTAATCTATTATTAGGTTAGTGTTTTGGGCCCACTCAGGGACTTTTTATTATTTTTCATGTTTAGATATTTATTTTTAAATACCTTTAATATTTATTAGTTTTATTAGGTTTCTACTTGGTGTGTGTACTAGTATTCTTTTAACCTATTATTAGTTATCATTCAGTGGTGTTATCAGCCCACCAGGGAGTTTTTATATGTTCCTTGTTATATATATATATATATATATATCTTATATATTAGATATATGCCACTTTGCTAATATATATGGTTTTATAAACTTTCTACTCAGCTTTTTTGTGTTAACCAGTATTATTAATCTGTTATTATTTATTAGGTTGGTATTTTGAGCCCACTCAGAGACTTGTTGATCATTTTACATGTTTATAAAGTTCATAGAAGATTGAACTTTAAATGATCTCCAGTCATCATTCTTGTGGAGCCTGGATAATTTATTATTATTTTTTTTTTAATTAATTTACTTACTTGACTTGTATTAGCACATTACAAACCCAATATAAAATTCTACCTACAATGAAAAAATGCTTTTTAGTAAAGAAGGGTTTTATCATAAAACTTACAAAATGTGGCCTAGTTTCATAAATTAAGAAGGAATGGCATACATTTTATATGTTTCCAGTAATACCAGAGTTTGAACTTTGAAATGTCCCCTACCCTCCCATAAGCTAAAGGGGGTCATAATGATGCTATTTTAAATAATGCATATTTGTGTATTTGGTGTAACAGAATATGGTTTTTTTTTTGACATGCTTTAATGTTCAAAAAACACTTATTTTCAATACTGTACATTATTGTAGGTCCTCTATGCCCCGCCTCTCTAAACGCTTCGTTTTCTACAAAGTCCCTTCCTCCGACAAGCGCAGTCTGCTCTGATTGGCCAGCTGACCCAGTGCAATTGTGATTGGCCGAACACCGCAAGCACTAGTTGGAAATGTAACGCCCCTTACCATAATCACCAGCTTCATCTTTCAAAATAAATGTAAAGACAGAGCTTGAAAGGGGAACAGAGTCGCGTGACACAATGATGAAGCTGGTATGTGTTTGTGATGTGACCCCCTCTCTCCCTCTCCCTCTCTGTGGTCGTTTCGTTCTCTCTTTCCGCGCTCGCATCGCGCACACCACACACACACACACACACACACACACGATGCGTAAAACTCCGCATTTGAACAGTCAATATCAAATACTTAAACTAATAGCAAAACAGTTGCTGATTCAGAAGCGCCAGATTGTTATAGCAAAGTCATAATTACCTCCTCTCCTAGATTCACGAAACAGTCGTACATAAAATGCATTGCTGTTCTGTTGTAATGAATCTTAAAGATTCCTAAATGCATCTACTTCCGTAAGGCCAACTAAGTGCTTTTGCATTCGTCGAGAAACACACAGCGTCTCCCTGACATAACTGCTTCAACACGAACTGCGCTACTGAAACCACACCTTCTTTCTTTGAGTGAACATTTGGGCGCATTATGCAAATATTTCCACATAGTGAGGTATTTATGTGGGGCGTGTTAGAACGAGCCGTTTTAGGGGGGGCGTGGCAGAGTCTTAACTTTGAAGTATATCTCTTTGGTTTTGAGACTTAGTCTTTGCAACTTCAGGAATCTTATCTATGCACAATCAGCTTGTAATACTCCAAAGAGAAAGGAAAACTTGAAATCGCATCATATGACCCCTTTAAGGGCCCCCCCATAACACCAAAAACCTACATGGGGGTCCCCTGGTTTTTCAATAAACCTTAAATACTTAAATTACGTTTCGAGTTGCTGTTTAACATTTAACCTTCTTAATGTTACGCTTTTTATTTTTACACGCATTTTTAACAGTGTTTGCTCCATTATAAACCACTCCCACACAATTCTGTTGACTTAGGAATCAGTAGCAAATCAAGCGTTCAGGATCAATTCTCAACTGAAACCTCAGACGTTTTTGTTCAGACGTAACTCGTGAATTCCCGGTCATCATAAGCAACAAAGTGCAGATGTACGTATGATGTAAGTTAGAGATTCATTTATCATACCGTGTATGGACAGCTTTATTGATTATAAGAGGAATTATGAGTGCTTATTAAACACTAGCTAGACTGAATGCTCATTTAGATTTGTTCTTTCACTGCATGATTCAGTATAATAAAATGCTTTTAGAATGCTCCCAAAATTCAAGATATGGGGGCAGAAAATGTATAAATTTATATAATTTCATATAGTTGATTAATATCACACGAAGAGTGCCATTTCTTTCGCAAAAATCAGAAATGTGATATTGATTTTATACAACAGTTCAATAAACAAGAAGTTAACATTAAGAGACTTACGTTTTAGAAACCATATTGCCCATTTTATTTTTCTCTATTTAGCCAACAAAAATGGTTCCAAACAAAGCCACATCACAGTTCTGCGTCTCTGAGCAACATGACAGTGTTTTGTTCTTGAATGAATCAACCATTTAAATGATTTGGTTCAGTCGCAATGACTAACTTATTACAGTTTTTCTCAATTGCTAAAACACAATTTCTGAAACCTTGCTCCATTTTCTTAAAACATTTTCATCTTCAAGCACTATTTAAAAAAACCTGACTCCTCTCGCAAAATGAAACTTTCGCCTCAAAACAGTTTTACCGGTGTTCAAAATCAAACACTGCTCTCAAATCATAAACAAAGTGATCAAAATGATATACACTATCAAGCAGTCAGTAAATACACCAAAAAATAGAAAACACATTGTTCAAAACATATAGTCCTCAGAGAGAAGTACATTTTTAAATCTCAAAACAAATTTCATATTTTTCCGTCATTGTCTTTTGATGACCGTTCTATCATAGTAGCTCAAAATTGATCAGAAATTACTACTCTGCTTTGCTCTTTGCAATTTTTTTTTGTTTTTCCTCCTCCTTGTACCCCTATTTTTACAGTAGGGCCTACTGTACCCTGCATCTCACAAACTTGTCCTTTGTCTCTGTGATACTGTAATTCTTGTTCTTTGTTGCTATGAACCTGCAACCAGTCAAAATCTATTGAGCAGTCTATGATCTACAATGTTCAGAGCCATACAATTTGTTCATTGTGCAGTATACAGCCTACAATGCCCGGTACTACAGTATACAATACTAAAAGGGACAAAAATCAAAGGAGTAAACATGTGATCAATGTGCTTCTTTTTCTTTGGGCTGGGTCAGGCCAGAGCAACGGGGGAAGAAGCCTCTTGTGTGCCGTATCCAGCCCTGACATGATTCCTCACCTATATCACCACAGGCTAAATCCATGGCTTGCAGCAGATTTACTCTGGTGTAGGGTTGTCTATCATATACTTTCCATCTCCAAGAGGAGAAAAACTCCTCAATCGTATTCAGTAAAGGCGAGTATGGAGGGAGGTACAAGTTAATAAACTGCCCATTGATGTTAAACCATTCCCTTACTTGAGCAGCTCGGTGGAAACTGAGAATCTCATTCCCACCTATGTGATAGTGTGGGACAATGTCATTTAGCTCTTGACCCTGCTGCTCTTGAACCTGCTGCTCAAATAAAATATATCTTAGATTGGCAATAAATCTTAGAAGGTGCTGGGTGTTTTATGGCCCGAGTGTAACATGGTGATGTAGAACACCATGGTTGCTGATAGCAGCACAGATTGTGACATTGCCACCTCGTTGACCAGGGACTTCAACAATGGCCCGCTGTCCAATCATGTTTCGGCCTCTCCTTCTCCTCTTTGTTAGATTGAAGCCTGCTTCATCGACAAAGGTGAAGTCATGGGGTCTGTCCAAGGATTCCAAGTCAAATATTGTCTGTGTAGAAATATAGTATACTGTATTTAGAATTTTGTAAATCGTACAGAGACCGTGCTATATTGTAGAGTACAATTAGGCCTACTGTATGCACTTCTGATTCACATACATTGTATGTACTGAAGAGTAATGTCATTCACGTAGTATGTGTTAGTACTGTAGACAATCTGGATTACAGTAAATGTTTCTGAATGTACACTTACTTGCACATACTGAGCTCGCAGTTCTTTCACCCGTGGTGAGTTGCGCTCTAAAGGTACTCTGTATACTTGTTTCATTCGCATCCTGTTACGATGGCGGACACGGTCAATTGTGGAAATGCTCACACTGTCGATTCCTTGGAAGTGTGTGTTGTTTTGTATCACTCGTTCCTGGATTTCTCTGAGTCGTATTACATTATCTTGAAGGACCATGCCCACTATAACGGCCTCTTGCTCCCGAGTGAATATAGCTGTCCTTCCACCTGCATGTGGCCTTGCAATTCTACAAAAAGTAGATGTGCAGTTACAAAAAATAGTGATGAACTTTACAAATGTCTATTGAAACAGCTGCATATAGTGTAGTACAGTAAATTTGCTATTACAAAAATACAGTAGTATACTGTACCTGTTCTCTTCTCTGAATGTCCTTACTATGGTGGTCACAGAAAATCGGCTCAAATTGGGTTGCACTCAAAGTCCTGCTTCCCTCATTGTCAGTCCATGGACAAGAACATGGTCTATGACTGTTGCTCGAAATTCATCAGATATTTCCACTCTGTCTTCATCTTCCTCTTTGTCCTCTTCCTTGCCCTCCTCTTCCTCTTTCTTGCCCTCCTCTTCCTCTTTCTTGCCCTCCTCCTCTTCCTCGCTCTTGCCCTCCTCCTCCTCTTCCTCTTTCTTGCCCACCTCGCATACTCACTCGTCCTCGTCCTCTCACATTGTTTCTTCTATCCATTCTCAGACTTTCTCCTTCCCACCTTCAACAACCTGTTTGCTCTCTGAACTGGCTTATATTGGTTGTCACATCATTTGAAACAGGTTAAATCAATTTTGAGTGGTTGTGTTCTATCAGTGACATGTGTTCTCTATTTGTATTTGATTGTTGCCACTTGTGTTTACAAGTATGGATGACATGTGTATTAGAGTGCAGAATGTGTTTTGAAAATGAGAATGTGTTTAGAGTTTTGCTAAAAGAGTTAATGAGATCTGCAAATTGTGGTTTTACCATGTTAATGGTGTAGGTATTGACACAGACTGGGCACAATTATCTAAATTAGTTCAGGCAACTGAGAACTTTGTTCAGGCAATGGGTTTTAGTGTTTTAGCAATCAAGAAAAACTGTCACAGTGACTTGCTGCCACCTACTGGCTGTTTTAATTTCACATTGAAAAGTACCTTTTTTCATGTTTTAAATCATTTTCAATATCAGTATTCAACGTTTTATGTTTAAAATAACAAAATATTATTTATGCATGTGTAACTGCAGGCTAAATGTATTAATGTCCTGCATTAATCAGTGTGTAAATGTATCTAAATGCCATTTCAGATTAAGCTTCTTTGTTTCCTCTGCATTGCATGAATTTTGTTGATAATGATTTTATTTGTTTGGTAAGAGGCCCAAATGTCTTAATATTGTTATTGACTTTATTGATTAAATGTAAGAATTTGACACACTCCACTTCGAGAAAAAAATGGTTTTACAAAAAGGTAAATGCCCCATACAGGGTAAAAATAATTTAAACTTGTTGGAAAGATTACTATCTGTCACTGCTGTGACTGACCACCACACAGAGTCATCTGTCCATGCAGTCCGCAGTGCACAAACTCAGCACAAAAACGATTTTCTATCTGATTGTACCGTTAAAAGCCCAGAAAAATAATGTGACCCTTTTCGTGAAACCCAGCTAATTTTATATTTTTGGTGATTTTATATTAAAATATTATCCTACGTAATGTCCAAAGAACATTCTGTGAAAATGTAACATTGATATCTTTATTACTGACTGAGTAAGACCATGTCAAAGATTCAAAGACATCGCACACCCCTAGATATTTAATTCTTCTTTGCTTAGTGATTGTTTGGGGGGGCTTTGACACAATTCAAACACTGGTAAAATATAATTATCAAATCACACAAAAATTAACACAAAAATTGGGTGACAAGAAATGTATTTTTATTCACAATCGGCATTCCTTGTAGACTTTGATGACCTTGTCTGAGGTGGGACTCAAACCAGCATCATTCACATCAGCGATTTTCCCTGTGAAATACACAAGTCAATTTTCTCTGAAATATGAACATCAGTCTCACAAAAAAAACATACAAAAATGTGAAACGTGGGTTTAATTTTTCCCTTTCCTTTCTCTTTTTCTTCATTTTTTCAAAATTGTCCTCTTTTCCCTCTTTTTCCTTCTCCCCACCCCCAAACAGTCTATTGTTCCCCAGCTTCCCTGTAGTTCGCACCCTGTGTGTCTTTGTTTATTTTGTGCCTGAGCACATGGCTGTGTCTTTGTTTGTGTTGGCCATGTGCTCCTCTTGTCCTGACTCCTCGTTTTCAATCACCACGCCCCCTTGTTTGTCCAATTGTGTTAACCTGATCCTCGTGTGCTCTGATCCCTTTTATATTGTGCTCATTTCCCTCTGGTCTTTGCTGGTTTGTTTTGTGTGAGCTTCATGTGCATTCTCCTTGCTTGTGTCTTGTTGGAGTTTGCCTTTCAGTGTTGTGCATCCAGCCTGGTTTTGTTTTTTTTCCTCCTGTTAAATTCTAGGTTTTATTTGTTCCTGAGTATAGTTAATAGCCTAGTTCTAGTCTTGTGGTTCAGTTCTTTATTTTTTTTAGTAATTAACTTTTTGATTAGTTCTAGTAATTTATTCTCAGCTTTTTTCCTTTTGTTATCCTCTTTGTTTTCATAAGTCTCAGTTAAATATTTCTATAATTTACTTTACTTTTTTCCCCTTTGTTTTATTTCTTGTTTCTCCTCCTGTCATTTATTTGCAAGTTCTTTCTTTGGATCGGTGTTTATCTCTTGTCTCCCCTGTTGTCTTGTCTGTGTGTTTGTCGAGTTGGTTCCTGCTCTGCTTTCGGAGTCCTCCCTGGTCGATGTGAAGAGTCTTCTGACCTGTCAGGCATTTTTGTGCTTCATGTGTTACCATCTTCTAGGCCTAGCCTGTGGTTCCTTGAGGAGCTACCTAGTCTCCTTTTGCCTCGGAGTCAGGAGCTACCCCATCCCCGACCTGCCTGTTCTCTTGACGTGTGCTCTGGCCTATTGTGTGGACAGTCTTCCTGCCTCGTCCTCTTGTTCCCATTTTGTTAATAAACTCTGTTTCCCCTGTTCATTCTGTGTTTTGGTTCCTCCCTTGACAAACCGTGACAATAGGAGGAATTAAAGCTGCTTCTCCTGTTAACTCCATATCCATTAAAGAGTAATGAGTATTAGCTGTGGAACTTGGTGTAACTGCATTAGCAACAGGAGACAATCCATCCTCAGTGAAGCTGGCTGCACACTAGATGATTTTCAAATCTGAACCGATTTTAAAACCATGGGAGACCACAGACATGAAGACAGTTTCAACTGATTTTTAGCCTTATGATCCTCTGAATGAGTACACTAGATCAGTGGTTCCCAACCACGTTCCTGGAGGGCCCCCAACAATGCATATTTTGTATCTCTCCTTTGTCTGACACACCCATTTCAGGTCTTGGAGTCTCTACTAATGAGCTGATGGTCTGAATCAGGAGTGTTTGATTAAGGAGACATGGAAAACATGCAGTGTTGGGGGGCCTCCAGGAATGTGGTTGGGAACCACTGCACTAGATGATTTGACCAGACTGAGAAACCACACACTTGATGACCATAGGAATGATTTCACAGTGACACGAGATCTCACTGAGACTCGCGAGATCAAACGTGACTAGAGGAGATAAACAAAAGGAAGACAATCGACGTCGTCAGCTGGCTCTCCCGGCGCGTGTTCTGTTTCACAGTGAAAAGCAAAGTATAAAAAGAATATGGGCAGGGGCGGACTGGCAATCTGGACATTCTGGAGAAGTCAGACGGCCGTCAGCCTGCTGGTTCATCATCATAGATAAAAAGTGTCCGATTAAGTGACATTGACGGCCGACAAAAGGGGGCGCTAATGCAATCTATTTTTGCTTAATGCTTATAAGAAACCGAAACTGATGCGAAGGAGAGTGGGCTCATGATGGAAAGCAAAAAACGTGAAGATAAAGGCAGTTGGAAGAAGCTAAAAAAAAGGCGAACAGTTACATCAGGTAACTTTTGCCTGCCAATCTCACTATAGAGCACATAGCCCAGGGTACCTCAAATCTTGCCCTGGAGGGCCAATGCGCTGCAGAGTTTAGCTCCAACTCTGATCAAACACTCACGGCTCCTACTGTGAAGTTTCTAGTAATCCTGAAGACTTTGATTAGTTTGTTCAGGTGTGTTTGATTAAGGTTAGGGCTAAACTCTGCAGGAAAGTGGATCTCGTGGGCCAGATTTGAGGATCCCTGACGTAGCCTATAGCTAGGGTGACCATACGTGCCATTTTCCCAGGACGCGTCCTGGCCAGGATTTCTATATTGCCTAAAATATCTAGTTCTGTCATGACCACTATCGTCAAAATGATAGATACTTAGCATAAAGTTTGGTTTGGCGGTATGGTTCTGTTCTGGGCAAAAAACCTCCCTGCCCATCCATGCAGCCTGTCATGAATGAGCAGGGAGAGCAGCAATAATAACCCCCCCAGGGTTAACGGAACAGAACAAGGCAGATATCATTAATATACTCAATGATATTTAAGTGTAACACTTTATTCAAGATAAAAGGAGTCTGATTAGCAAGGAATATAAGAAAGCCAAGTCCTGACTGTGGCGAAAAGAGGAGCTGGGGATGGAGGAGGGTAAATTGCTCCTGAGCAAGCTGAAAAGCTGCTGAATAATGCTGAATACAGCTTATATAGGAATGCCGCGATAGGTGTCGTATTCCTATAGGTATATGTGATCAGCTGAGAATCAGCTGATTCAAGCTTGACTCACGTGACCTGTCAGAACTAACGCTAAAGCTTAATTTCTGTCAGGACCACTATCATCAAAAATGATAGAAGTGACCATGAATTGTCCAGTCTTTTTATATTTACAGTATAATGATAATGATCAACACAAATCATGAAAAAGTATCTAAAAGTACTATCAGGCATATTCTTATATTATATTATATTATAATAATATAATGATATATATTATATTATATTATATAGTAATCATTTTGGCTGGATTTTATAAATGATAGTGGCTTCTTTTGTGAGTTTCCTGTAGGAATCCCATCCCTCATGGGCCACTACAAAAATCATAGTCTTATTTGTACATTTCTGTATTTCTGCAGTGTGATATTTTATGCCCTTGATAGCATGATATTACTTGCCGAGCTACCAAACATGTGAGGTGATTTTTACTAATCGACTCATGCACTTTGTTGCCGAAGGCATCCTGATGTCAAGGTTGTAACCAACGGGTTACCATGATGCCAGATACTGTTGATCTGGCAACTGTCACAACACAAGTGAAGTACAAAAAATACACCAACGTTCAGCTATTCAATTTATCTTTACATTTCTTTCTTTTTTTTGTATAAGAAGGAGATTGATTTTACAGCATTGTTATCTTTTTTTACTTGCTTGCTTGTATTTTTTAATATGCTATAAATAAACATTTGAATATTTCTTTAAAGCTACTCCAATGGCAAATGTTCCAAAATAACATAATGTCAACTAAGGTTGTAAACTCAAAGATTTTATTCCTTTAGTCACCTGTCATCTGTCATTTTGCCATTTATTTCAAAGTCAGTGCATGTTTTCACAAGTGCATGATGTCCTTTATATTCAACAAGAAAGTAAAACCAGTGACAATCTTTGATATGGCTGGAAGCTGTTTTGAAGCATATTGGAGTTATATCGTCTGCAAAACAGCATTGTTTTGCTGATATCAATTTTAATATCACTGATGTGCGCTTATGTTAAAATCAATGGTTTCTAATAAGTACAGCCCAAGACTTACCCATGTATATTTACTGAAAGGTGAAGAATTGTGTTTATGTGACTTTTGTGAGGTATCCCTGGCCTGTGTGCGCTCCATTTACATGAAAAGGATTTTTAGTTGTTGTTAAGTTGAGTATATTAATGAATAATAGGAATAAACCTCTATGGAAACTGTCCTCCTAGTATTAGATTTATATATAGTCTAGTAGATATCGATAGATAGATAGATAGATATACTTTTTTCCCACCAAGACTGTTCAAATTCTCTCCAAAGGTTGAAATAATCTTCAATGAAATGTGCTTCAAATCACTTCTGTACTCAGATGAATTAAGCTAATAATGAATGACTCATATTAAGAGCTTTTCTGCTCCATGGCTCACTCATTAATACAACTTCAGTCATTTGTCCTAAAATGTTTACCTTTAGCGTAATCACAGTATTTACATTCTCATTTAGCCCAGATCTGCAATGTATGTATATTATTGCAATGTATTTTAAATGATTAAAATATGTATTTTGTATTTTTTTTTTCAAATCACATTGATGTCTTCCCTTTCACTTTTCGAGCTTTGATGATAATTAAATTCTGCTGTACAATGAGTGCAAATGACTGCACATGTCCCATCTGGGTTTGATTTATAAATAAATGATCTCCATCATTCACTGATATGCAGGAGGTTTGCTAGAGGACTGACAATAAGTGAATGAACCTTGTTGGACTTGTTTTAAGTGTACCCAGACCCAGTCTGAGAATTTGCATAGCATTTCTAATAGCTTCACATCACTGAATGCTTACGCCTCTTACTCTATTTAAAATGCTGTTTTACTGAATACATAAAAAACTTAGGTCTTTCCTATTTGGGGTCCCAGCATGGTCACTCTAGTTTAATCCACAAGAGGGTTGTGGCGAGGTCTAAACACTTAGCCCCTGTTATCAAACGGCATAACTACACCATTCTGTGGGCAAAATGTGTATTTATTAAAATAACAAGTCTGAAAGGGACATATACATTGCATATATGTAATACATTTTATAAGAAATATATGCAATTTTTTTTTGACACTTTCAACATTTTTGATGAAGGGCTTTGCTATTGTAATTTTTGTCATTTCATCTGAATATAACATTTGTTTAGTCAGTTGAAACAGGTTCGAGATTAACTGATCTAATTTTGTGCAAATTATTGTTCATTGTTTTTTTTTTAATAAATCGATTATTATTTTTTTAAAGAAAAAAATAGAACTTTGGGGTAAGTTGGGCCCCCCAGAATTGGCCACAGAAAGGAGCCCAAGTGGCATGGTGTGTTACCAGCGTAAATTATTGTTTTATTAATATTTTATTAATTGATGTTATTCAAATAATTCCCTGGGGGAATTAATATACCATTTTTTTTTTTTGTTTTTTTTTTTTTAGCATATGTTTGCTTCTCATTAAAAATGCGAATGAGTGGAATTCAGGGCTAAGTGACGGAAGCATTAATTTTGCATTCATGTGTTGCTATTATGAACATATTTCATTAAAAAATGGGCAAGTAAATAGGTAACTATCCATATGCCGGCATATCAATAATGACTTACTTACCTTCCAGATTAATCTCTTGGATTCTGCTTTGTCTGTCATTGGTTATTTCATTATTCAACTAAACTGTCAAAATACAAATTTGAACAGAATAGTTCGGTTAGTATTTTACATTAATGAAAAATGATGAAATCAGTGATCCATCAGTGATGTCCATCTAATATGCAGCTGGAGGTGCTTTGTATTGCATTGGTTAAAAATGTCAGTGTGCGATAAGCCTTTTAGAGCAGTTAGGGTTGATAAATACTCTTTAAAATGAAACGTGTAATTCTTGCATATGAGAAACCACTAGGGGAGGACTGAAGTGATACAAGACAGCTTATTACAGATGCTGTTTTCAGATCACAGGGTTTTAGGACAATTCACTTCCTTCAAAACATCAAGGGTCCAAATCCACACTTTGGGAGTGAACACTTTCAGAAGGCCCTGTATAATGCATTCCTCTTCAGAGCTGTCACTGATTTAGATCTGCATTAGGGCTGTAATATATGTATGGCCGTTCTTGAAGGGAGCATGTATAATGTATAATACATAAGTTAGAATTCCTGACAAATCTCTTGGTCTTTGAAATAAATTTAGAGGAATACAGACAGGCACAACGGATAAACATTAATGGAAATGTAATACTCTCAAAGAGAACCCGAGCAAACACATCTTATTGATGTCAGTCGTGACTGTCCTGCAGAGGGTGGCTTATGGACGCAAATTATAAAGCACTGTGCAGTGCTGTTTAGTCATTTACAAAACAAATCATGCAAAGCAAACACCTCACAATATGCAAATGGTTCTCTTATTTAATACCTACGTAAAATACAAAATAATAATAATAATAATAATAAAAGCCGATCATCCAAATGTGATGTACTAAGCCTATTCATTTATGATGATGGATTGATGATGATGATTAGATTGAGTGATTTTAGATTGACTATAGGTCAGATAATTGTGTTTTATTGTGTGATGGAGATAATCTGTTAAATATTTTACTAGCATAATCAAGGTCAGATAACTTAGTTCAAATGTGTTATGTCTTACTATTATTAGATATTATTATATTGATTTAGGAAAAGTAATACAATCTCTTCAAGATCAGTTTTGAGAAAACACACGTACATAGCCTCACTGATGTCCATTCGTTTTAAGAGTGTTTCCTTAATGGTTAATTAAACAATTGTTTTCAATCTACTAACACACTGCATTAATGGTGTGATTACCTTTTAATGTGAAGACATTAATAATAAAGACCAACTATTATCTAATCTAAAATTAACCTTTTGGCTGGATTTATGTCTGCCATATTCACTACACCATAGTTTCCTGTGAGCTTTGAATAATAAGAAACATTTATAATAAGCATTTGAAATATATGTTAGAATATGTTTCAGTACTGGTGGACGCCTTCAGGTCTGCAAATGTTGTTTTGTATGTAATACAGACTAGGCATTTTAGTTATCTTATATATTATTATTATAGTATTATATGATTACTACAAGAATCAATCTCTATTAATATATTTCACCACATTTTATAGTCAGAACACTGTTAATTTAACTTTTTTTTTACGACTTTAAGGCATATATAAAATATCAGGGCATCATTAGCTACAGTATGACCAGAGGCAATATGCAGCGGGCGGAAACAGATTGTTGGTTATGTTCCTCAACCCACAATGAGTACAGTTGAAATGCAATGAGGGTGAGAACAGTTTCATTAATTCTTTTCATCACTAAAAATAAAAAATGTAGTACCATCTCACTTCGTTATCTTGAAGAAGCCACTGCATTGTTTTGTGACTGCTAAAGAGACAACAGATGAGAGCAAATCATGCAGGTGCCATATGTGCATTTAATACATGTATTTACAGAAACTAATGGAGTTATAATTGACATGCAAGCAGTTCATTGCAGTTTCAAGAGTTTTTTTTTTGTAAATAATTGTCTATAAATCCTAAAGTTTACTTAGGTTTTTGCATAGCTTTCAAAATATACTCTATTCTCCAAATATCTCACTTATTTATCATTATTTCTCACAGTTTATATCACTCAAGAAAAAAAAGTCAGGATTGCAAGATGCAGAAACAAAAAAGAAAGAAAAAAAGATATAAACTCAATTGTGAGAGATGTAAATTCAGAATTAAATGAAAAAAAGTCAGAAATCTAAACGAAAAAAAAAAGAATTCTCAGTTAACCTCGCAATTCTGAAAGAAAAAAAAAAACTAATTCTGAGTTAACTTCT
This sequence comes from Sinocyclocheilus anophthalmus, assembly GCA_018155175.1. Lineage (NCBI taxonomy): Eukaryota > Metazoa > Chordata > Actinopteri > Cypriniformes > Cyprinidae > Sinocyclocheilus > Sinocyclocheilus anophthalmus. The sequence continues at coordinate 202,296 of JADLZN010007292.1, read as the reverse complement.
CGCAATTCAGAGTTTGTGTCACGATCTGCTACTGTTTTGAAGTGAGGAGACGCGGAGACGTAGGAGAATTTCACTATGAACAGACACACACATAGCATGGGGAATTGACGTTTTACACTAGACGCAGGACAAAGGAAAACACCGGCCTTTCCTCCTCATTCTTCTCTTTTGAGCAGAGGTGAAGGAGATAGTTGCTGTCAGCTGAGGGCTTGGGAGTGAATTGGCCGGTGGGCTTGACAGTGGAGCGGCCGACAGACTTGACAATGGAACGGCCGGCGGGCTTGATGGAAGAGTGGTTATGGATCGGGGCCCGGACACTCTCCAGACACCGGAGGATCCCTTCCCTCCAGCACAGTCCAGTGGTCTGTGGGAGGTCGACGGGGCGATGGCAGTTGGCCTGATCCAGAACAGAGAATTCAGTGTGGCGTTGTCAAATCCTGTCAAAACGGCAGCGCTTACTGTTTGTTGGTCTAGTGTTCTGTCACACTGCTGCTACTGTGTTGGAGCGAGGAGACGCGGAGACGTAGGAGAATTTCACGATGAGCAGACTTTATTAAAACCAGTTAAACTCTGCGGACCCGGATACGGGTCCAAAGTCACGTTAAAAATGTGTATGCTTCATTTGCATAGCCTTCCTTATATGGTATCAGCCCATATATGGGTTCATTTGAAAGCTTGGAGTGTCTTCTTTACAAAGAATACCATTCCTTTTGGTTTTTATATTCATAAAGCAGTAAAATTAAGCTTAGAAATGTATTCGTCCCACACACGATGTTCCGCCTAGCCATTGCGAACTTTTTTACGAAGAATGTGTATTTGATATATTTTTTACAATAAAGTCAAGTCATATACAAGAAAGCTCTCATTCTCAGGAATTTCACGATGTAGATTATTTTATTGTGTGACAACCATAGATCGAATTATCTTCAATTGAATACGGAACTTTTTATTGTGTAACATTTCTACTCATAGCACTGCTTCAGTTAGCCGCAAACAACCACAAATATATATATAAACTCTATATTACCTTTTAGAATAGGATCTCTTCTTTCAAACAAGACCATTCACGTTTCTGCGTGCTTCCATCGGTGAGACATTCGCGTTCTGCCCAGGTAACGGAACCCAGCGCGTCAGCGCTCACAGGCTCTCCATGGCATGCCAGCGCGCATTCAGCTCTTCTGATGTTATGGAGCTCTGCGGCCAGTTCTGCGNTATCTCTTCTTTCAAACAAGACCATTTTCAGGTTCCTGCGTGCTTCCATCGGTGAGATATTAGCGTTCTGCCCAGTTAACGGAATTAAGCACTTCAGTGGATCACGGGTCTCCATCTCATGCCAGGGCGCATTCAGCCCTTCTGATGTTATAAAGATCTACGGCCAGTTCTGGGCTCCAATTGGTCAGATTACACGTCACTCAGATCGGCCATTACAGACTCTGTGAAATCTGACACCGCCGCGTCAGCACAGTGGGCAGAGAAAGGGGGGTCGCCTTCCGCTCGGTCAGCCAGTGCACTGTGGAGAATGTAGTTCAAAACGCGAATATTGAAGGCTTTTGACCACACGGAAGAGTTGTAGCGAACGCGACTCAAATCCTTTCAGTCTATGATTATCATATTACAAGTTATATACGATGAAGAACGGTCAGCGCGCCGTGGAGAGCCTTGGAGAGCAGTGGACGCGCGTCTGGGGAGACTTTAGCAGCGATTCTCTGTGAGTTTCTGAGTGTTTGGCTTTGTTATGAAGCGTGTTAGCTATACTAGCACTCTGATACACTGTTTGCTGACAGAAAAGTACAGTACATTATGCATTTCAGTAAGTATACAGTAAATATACAGTAAATATACATGGGTTATTACAGTGCGGTGTAGATGAGCTAACATATGTTTGTTTGACGCTGTGCATGTAGCTCGCGGCTAGCGGATTAGCCCAGCTCTGGACCACAGAGGCAAGCACAGCTGGATGCAGGATGAGAGACAGATGCTGTGATCAACTGATGCTGAGGTCAGAGATGCTGTGATCACTAGCCCAATACAGAATGCATATAAATGGAATGATATAAAGCTGGAGGATATAGGTTCTATTTTAGGTTGTTATAGACCATATATATATTATAATAATATTATAAGTCTTGAGCATCCTGAAAGAATTAAACTGAGTTGATTTTTTTTTTTTTTTTTTTAGCGATCAAATAGACAAGGTTTTGGGCCAATTCGCTTGTGCCATTTTGTATATTACTACTTAGAAAAACATAAAATGAAACATAATTCAATAAATAATCAATTAAAGTGCTTATGGCACAGAGTACAATAGGATTGTGGGGTTAATGTGTTTTATAAAGCCTGTTTTTGCAAAGGAAACTCACCATGACACATTTCGATGCAAAATTGGACATTTTCAATCACTTCACAAATAATGTTCTAACTCCTGTTTAGAAGCTGTTATTTGAAAGATTCTTTTCTCTGGTACTTTTTGGCATATAGTGGCATCAAACAAAGTAAATTCCAGAGAGTAGAGCCTAATAGAACCTGAATTACAGAAAAATTCAAAAAATATATATTGAATTAAAACTCAAAAAGCGCCTAATGTTTTTTTTGTGTTTATAGTAATATTTGAAAAATACATAATGTTATTTATAAAGAATTACACTCATATTTTATAGTTCAAAGGGTTTTCTTTACAATGAAACCATTTTTTAAATTTCCTCCATTGTATGTGTGTAGGGCAAACATTTGAATTTGAGTATGAAAAATTTAGGCGAAAATTCCAAAAACGCCCCAGAGCTTAGTAATCGAAAGAACCTTGACAGAAGTGAAAAGGTTCAGTGGATGTTAAAGGTTCTTCATGGAACTACAGATGCCTACAGAAAGAACCTTTACTTTTATGAGTGCAAGCAAACCACTGCAGTATTTTTATATGATATGATATGATATGATATATAGATTAGTAATATGCATTGCTAAGAACTCATTTCACGGCACAATAAAGGTTAACTCAACATTACAATTATTATTATTATTATTTACAAATACATCACTGGGGTAAGAAAAACAAGTCAATCTTAAAAGAACATGAGGGTTGAAGTAGCTTGTTTTAAATGCCCAAAAATAAGAGTTTTACTCCATAAACTGAACTGATGCCGCAGCTTCTTCTGATAAACCACTGTAAGCTTAGACTCAGGTGGCCTCAGTAAGAGATGATCTCCTGAAATGAGAATAACGCTGAGGTCATCATATAGCAGGCAGATAGGGACGGCCAGATCTTGCTGATTTGCTCTATATTGTGGCTAAAAGAGCTCTTTTCCATATTGAGTTCATATCCTGTTGCAGAGAATTACCTCATTGCTTATTCTGTCTGCACTTTTTTGGTCATTCTTTCTTTTTTTCCAGCTCTCCCTCTTTTTTCACTGAGAATAATAGAGCAATCATTTGAAGGCATGCTTGTGCTGATGTACAACATATGGCTTAATGCATATGTTCAGAAGGCCAACATCAGAGCGTTATTATGAAACCAAAGGCCATCTGGGCATATTCATTGTTCAAATATTAATGGTCATTATACTTTTGTTATATGCGACTTTCATCAAATTGAAAGAAATAGTTCATTCAAAAATTTTAATTTGTATAATTATAATTCAGTATAATTATTCATTACTCGCACTGTATGTTTTATGAATGCAAAAACACTAAGATTATAAAGTATAAAACTATGATGTTCTGCTCCAGTGAGCTGAACCTGACAATCAAATCAGTCTGATTTGTAAATGAATTGTTTTTTTAACTTAAAAGGTTCACAAATCATTCGCAGCTTTATATTTCTTCATAAAATGTTGGATATAGTCCCATGGACTACTTCTATAATCTGTTTCATGTGTTTTGGGTCCTACATGAGGCTTGAATGCTCTATTTATTGTAATACATGAAAAAGATCAACCAATTCCTTCATCAAAATTTCTCCTTTTGCATTCAACTTCTTTTTTTTTCTTTCTTCACTTTTTGTGACTTTAGTGTGTTTTTAATTACTTCAATGGAACGGGGGGTGTTTAACACTCACTATTCTGCCGCTCCTTTATTTAAGATCTCAAACCGAAACCTGTTACGCCACTCTGTTATTTATCAATCAAGAGCCAATCTTAGCTCTCCTTTCTTGTAAATATCAACAGTAGCCAAAGAGCCATACCAGTAGCTGATGGTGGCGATAAACCTGTGATCTGTGGAAACATGGTGCCTCAGTGTTACAGCAATGAAGGTGATGGGAGCAGATAAGCCATTATACCAGCCTCGGCTTGTCAGCTGTATTGTGCTCTTCCTCATAAACCTATTCAGTGATTAAGCACCTGTTTGCAAAGTCAGGCTCCAGGAAAATACTCAGGTGTCAGACAGCCGTACAGTAACAGCCCGCTTCGCAAATGCTTTTTAAATCAGTGCAGTCACGATCAGATGGAACTGACATCCTAATTTGGAGAATGTCATACGGAATGACGCGCATTTTTAACACGGCAAGTGGAAATTTCCAGGCTTGCTCATAATGAAAGAATATCCTGATTTAAAGCTGTTCCATTTTCAAAAAAAAAAACAACGGTTCATTTTCAGAGTTAGAACATTGTAATACTATGGAGTAATGCAGAGAGAATGCTCTGCAGTGTAGATGATGTTCTAGTCTCCATCTACATTAACTCATTTGATTATTTTCCCAACAAAACTTTACTTTTGAAGTGTCCATCTAACGTGAAGTTTGCATGGATAGGTGAACGCAGTTTATTTCTTTTGGCCAATCATCAGCAGGATGTGCTCCAACTGGATGTGCTCCAATCAAAACAGACTTCGACTTTAGTATGCAAATGTGTTGGAGAAGTAATTTCTGCATTTACGGCTGTGTTTATTGACCTTTGATACTTGCAGATGATATGTCAAGATCAAGCACAAGCAACGAATAAAGTCCAGTACAGTCCCAGACTTGGACTAAAATAGTTGCAAATGTGACAAAAATGCAAATTTGCAATAATAATTTAATATGTAGTCGCCATTGGTGACAGTCGGGAAAACTGTCATAAAGTAAGTACCCTTATGAAATGTTTCATCAATGATTACACCAGTGTTTCTGATTCAAAATTAAGTAACTCATATGAACTAGTTATTTTCAATGAGTCAGTCATGATTTATGAAACAGTGTTGAATCAGTGAATTGTTTACGGCTGAGTCCCTCACTGAATTCATTTTGTAGATGTGTGATTTAAAATAAGAATTATATTTGAGACTCTATTTACAGATTAATAAAAAAATTAATTTAAATATAAAAGTCATTTATCAAAATTTTTGTTTTTGTTTTGATAAATTAATTATATTTTATAATGTGCATACAGATAATAAAAATGTATATAGTAAATATTACATAATAAATTGAATAAACAGTGATTATGTAATTTGTCAGCTGAAAAAACATTTTTAAAAAGCCTTTTATTGTAGAATCCAATGGCTCCCTCTTCTTATTTATGTATTTGTTTTTTGTCGGGCTCTGTAAGCTTTTGTTAGTTGATTTTTTTTTTAGTTGAAGTCTTCGAAATCCTGACATGAAACAAAAAATGAATCTCTCATTTCCAACCAGAAATTGAGGTTTCGTGTCAAGAGTTTGCTTACTATCTTGCCTTCGCTTTGAGCATTCACTGCGCTTGCTCTGTTTAGGTCGTAAACAGTTTCTCCTTAAAGGCGGAAGTGTTGCGTTTCAGTGATAAAGTTTATCAGCTCTTAGGGGTGTCAGAGAAGCAACAGAGGGGCCCTAAAACTTGCCAAAAACACTACAGAAACCTCATTCTCACCCATACAAGTTAATTCAGTGGTAGCAACAAATTTACAGACAACAATCAATCCATATTTAGTTTCTACAGCAGTTATATACAATTGACGTCACGCTTCCAAAATTCATATTGCATGAAAAATGCATGCTTGCTCACAGAAAACAATTGCAACAAATGCCCTTTCTCATGGAGGGTTAATCAATACACACACACAGCACGTCAACCCTTTCTCAATGTACTCTGAAACACAAAGCAATCATTGTGGCTTCATTTACGTCTTTCTGCCTGCAACACAAAATGTACCCATCAGCAGCATGGAGCGGCAAAATGTTGACTTCCCGTTAAGCAAAACACACCATTATCTCCCATCTGTCATTATTTGAATTACTGTGTGTCTACAAGAGGAACTTTCATAATACGCTGCACTAAAAATACTCGAAATGCTCATTTTGTCTTATTACATTGTGCTAGACATAATGTTCGAGCTGCCTCGTATTTAATGAATCTCACTGGAGACCTGGTCACGGTTTACGAAAACCAAAGTACAGAGTTGATGTAAAAGGCCTTCAGACATCACAGGGCTGATCAAACTTTACTCAATGTACTCGCAAGTTGGTGAGCTATACGCTGAATAATGTGATTTGTTTGTTGAAATGGGCTACCTGACACCCGTGAACTCGCTGCTTTAAGCATTTGGAGATTGAAGTTGCGCAGAATGACTGGATTCGGAGTTGTTCCTTTCTCTCCGCTTTTGCCATTTTTCTCCTTACATGAAGTTTGCTGTGGATTCAGCAGCTCGAACTTCATGTCCTCAAGAAATTTTTTTTTTATTTTTTTTTATTTTTCATTTGTAAAATAATATTAAAAGCCATTTTTTGTATAGAGTGAGATCAATTAAGTCTCTTATGTTATAAATATAAATTACATATAAAGACTTAATAATGCTTGTAAAAATTGAGTTCAGTTCTTACAATTCAGTTGGCATGTTTGGTTTGATGTAAATCTGTAATTCACAATTGAAGTGCCTTCTATTTATAGCGGGATGTATTGAATCAACAAAAAATATAATTTTACCAATTTTTGGTCAGTTTTTTAAAGAGAGAAAGCATTGTGCTCTTTTTATTATTTCCTCAAAACCCAAGATTAAAAAAAATGTCTCTGCTGTACTGTCTGGCGCACATGACTGTGTTTGGATGTGAAATGCGTACGAGTGTGCATTGTTTCCACTTCATTGTGGCTAGGAAATGTCTCCAGGGCTTGCCCACCCAGACCCCTGTAACAGCTGCTGTAAACCCTGTACTGTGATAGTCAAGTGTGTCTCCCCTCTTCTAGGAAAAACCTTTCCTGAAAAGCCTCTATAAACAGAGCAAAAACAATATCCAGTTTTAGTAATTTTAGTGAATTCAAAATCCGATGTTGATTTTTTGTTATTATTATCTGCGAAATGATTACCAAAAATGTATTTTGACACCAAAAATATATTATTGTTTATGTTTGGAAATATGTAGTGTAGTTTAAGTATTTAGTTCATGTGTTGCAGAAGCAGAGTTTACAGTTGAAAAACCACAAAAACACAACTACTTTACAATTGGCCTCTTGCAGTGGGTCATTAAAATAACTACCATACTATCTCGATAAAAACCCACAATTATCGGATGACTATTTGCATTGTAAATCTGACAATGCATTAGGAAACAAAACAATACTGAAGTGTTTGTTCCTGTGGACAATGTTGGATTAATTATAATTTTGGTCTGGATGAAGAAATGTAGGTCTGTAATGAAATAAGAGAACATTATTTCACATTGTGCCTTTTTTTTCTTACTCTCATTTTTTATTTCTAGAGAATGCAGCATGATTTTTGCTGCTTTTCGTTGAAGTGACTGCAAATATAGTTAAATGTGTAGACTGTGTAGTCTGGTGTCATGGCTGTATATCCATGTGATATACAGTATATTTTGTATATTAGCTTTCACTTTTCATATTTTTCTCTGTGAAGTAATTGTACAGTTAAAAATACTTTTTTTAATTATAAATAATTTACTTCACTATTATCAACAATTTAAAGTCCAACAAAAATAAACAAAAGGGCAAGTGTGCTTCTTTTAAGATGGTCACTTCTCTTGAGCATTTAAGAGAAAAGGACATATTTAGAGCACATGGTTTCTCTTTCATGTCCTGTACCATTCCTCATACTTTTCTTCTGACACACGTTCTTTTAAAGATAATGCCAAAATGTTCAAACCAAAGCAAAAATTCTTCCCCATGCCAGTTTCCCTGAAGAACATTAAGTGTTGCAGCTCCCGCGAGGAAGCTTCATCTGCATTAGGTTTGACTGGCCCGCTTGTTTCTGTGTATTCCAGCTGTAAACACGAGCAATTATGAGCCTAAGCCTTGTATTTTTTCCCCCTGCACAAACTTCACCTGGCTGTTTCACATTCCACCGTAAGCAGTACCAAAACAAGTCGTTCATTTTTGTGTGAAATGCTGTACACGTCCAGTTGCTCTTTAATCCGAGACAACTTCAACACTGCCCGGCTCAACTTTGACGCACTTCTCACAGGTCTTCACCCCCCCTGAGAAAAGTGCCCACAAGCGGAACCACAACTATGGGTCATATGATTACAGCAGGTTTGAAATTGACCTGACGTGATATAGAGCAAGCTGACCTTACTTACTTACATGGCACTGATTCATTGTTCATCAATGCAGACCTAATATTTACATGCATTATCAAGAAGAACAATTTTGCTCTTCTGAACATCTTGGAAAATTGATCAGACATATTGTGAGTACTAAAATAAATCGTGGCAAGGTAAAGTGTAAAACTCTACGGCTAAAAGCACTGAAGTAAGAAGAGACGGAAACTCACAACTCTGCCTCAGCTTCGGAGAATTCACTGAAGAAGGTGCTTCCGTTGGAGTGCGGCTGTCCCGGTGACGGCTCCTCGCTCCTGTTGCTGCTCTGGCTGCTCCCGTCCTCAGGCAGTGTCTCTTGCGATATGGGGGACTTCTGGAACGATCCAGGCATTCCTGGCTCTGCAGACCCCAAGAAGCAGGGGCATCGGGTCCGAAGCCCCTTGTTAAGGAAGTTCATTTTCAGAGAGGGTATCCAGGGACAGCCAAGAAGGTTCTTGAAGGCCACACGAAACTCTGGGCTTCGGCAGTAGATGATGGGGTTGAGGCCGGAGTTGATGTAGCCTAACCAGTTTAAGTAACGAAAAACGCTCAGGTTCAGCACGTCTCGATGGAAGACCTTAATGATGTTCACCACGAAGAAAGGCAACCAGCAGAGTGTGAAGACGCCCATTATGATGCCCAGCGTCTTGAGGGCCTTGTGCTCCTTGACGACAGTTAATTTTGACGGTCGCCTTCGCGAACTTTTCCGCCTTGCCATCGTTCCTCCAACGTTATTGCATGTCGAAGGCAAGTTGTTGTTGCCGTGTAGCGTCGGCAGTGCCTGATTTCCCATGCACTCGTTTTGGAATCTCAAACGGTTCTTGTCGATGAGCTGCACCTGTCGTGTGGCAATGAGAAAGACACGTGCGTAGACGAAAATCATGATGAGTAGTGGGATGTAGAATGAAACCACCGACGAAATGATAGCATAGTATATGTTTATTTCTAAATCACAGCACTTGGGGTCTTCGTAACATTTTTGTGCTTTCTTGTCACCCTCCGCACGATAGTACTGATTCATAATGGGGACGAAGGAGATTAAAGCCGAGACCAGCCACACGACACAAACGATAATTCGAGCCCTGCTCTTATTCAGAAGCAGTTTATACCGCAGAGGCCGCGTGATTGCAATATACCGATCCACCGCGATGATGCAAAGGGTCTCTATGCTGGCGGTTACGCATAACACATCAACCGATGTCCATAACTCACACAAAGTCTTATTGAGTTGCCATTCCCCCGTTACGACTATCGTGGCACCAGGTGGCACTACGAGCACCCCCATTATGAGGTCAGCACATGCCAGCGACATGATGAAGATATTTGTCGTGGTCTGCAGCTGGGAGGTGCGTGCGATGGCGATGATGACCAGAAGGTTACCTACGACGATAATGGTGATGATGATCACCATGATGAACAGCTCCAAGGACTTAAACCCATGTCCTTCACTCCCTGGAGGCGTCGTATTGGTTGGTAGACTGCTGCTCACATTGGATGGTAGAGTGGTGCTTATCCAAGTTTCCATGTTTCAGTATTCAGAGATCAAGGCATGCAATTTTTCAAACTGAATATCAGAAACAAGCAGCAGCAAAGAGACATAGCTAGGTGCTGGAAACGTCTAAAGCAATTGAGATACCATGATGATGTTGCATTTAATCTATCTAATTTAACAACAGCATCAATTCTGTTTCACCTCTCCTTCAAGCATCCTGAAAGTCGTGCACATCCTGCGTCCTGCAGCATTTGAAGCAAACATATCTGTCATGTTCCACACATCTGAACTGCAGATGTAGGAGGGGAAAAAAGTACCTTTCACTCAGAGTTAAAACTGGTCCATAAGAGATGAGGGAAAAAGCATTTGAACAGTTTGAAAAGCTCTTGAAACCACCAGAGAAAAGGCAGATAAGCAGCCGTCCTGTTGAAGTAGTCCGCTGAAGTGGAGTTTGAGCTGAAGGGAGGAGGTGCAGTCAGTGTGTTACCTCCGGCGTGTGTGGCACGGGCGAGTGGAGTGCCTCTCTGCCAAAAGCTAAAAGGAGTAGGACCAGCCGACAGTTCAAAGTGGTAAAACCACTCTCTCTATCTCTCTCTCTCTGATTAATGCTTGCTCGCTCTCCGCTCCTCTCTCTTTTGGAGTGCGCATGCAGCATGCTATAGTTGCGGCACATGGCACCGAGGGGTGGAGTTGTAAAGGAGTGCCTCACACACACACACACACCTCCTCTCTGTCTCTCTGTCTCTCTGTCCAACAAGTACTCAATCAGCAAACATAAAACATTTTTTATCTCATCTGTCATGCATCTGAAATAGACATACATGCAATAATATATACCCCAAAAATAGTAATGTTTAAAGTGAAGTTAATCAAGGAAACAACATAAAAAATATGCATTCCACTGAAAAACTACTTTGTAATCTATTTTCACACAGAAATTGCTGGTAAATTTGACAAATAATTACAAAAAATGGCAAATATCACATTGAATTAGACGTGAAATTTTGAATAATTTTTTTTGCAGTATAAAAATAAAGGTTCCAAAAGGAGGTGTTTCACAGCAGAAGAACCATTTTTGGGCCCCCTGAAGAACTGTTTTTAAAAGAACCATTTGTTCTTAGTGAAGAACATTAATACTCAAAGGAATTTTCACTATAAAGAACCATTTGTGGAATGGAAAGTGAGGGAGTAAAGGATGTTATGGGCATATGCCAATAAAGAATTTAAAAGATGTAGCTTAAATTAAAAATAAATAATAATAATAATAATATAATTACTAATTAAATAATGATTAGGTGTCAGTAAAGGGAACTACCAAAAAGTCTTTAACATGTTATTAAATACAGTATTTTGAGTTTAGCTGGAATATTTTATGTAGTATTATTTGATTTGGACTATAAATAATTAAAGGAACACATTTTAAATATCGGATAATATATATAGATATCTATCTATATATATATATAGATATATATATATATCTATTATATATAGTGCGGTCAATAAAAACATTTTTTTGTTAATGCAGGAGATTAATTTTTCCAGTTTAACGACATTAAAAATATTTTACGCAGTTAAAACAGGGGCGGAGCTAGGGTTGGTCACCCCAACCACAACTGCTGCTTCTGTCTCTTTTTCTCTTGACAAGAATTGCATTTATTTAGACGCAGAACATCTTTATGACCACATCAAATGGGAGACTTTTCAGATGCGCACTCCACTTCACCTCAGCGACATGCGCTAGTCAAACGAGCGCGGAAACAGTACAGATGACGAGGAAGCTTCAGTAGAACAACAGTGAACCGCAGTCAGATGAGATGTTGTCAGGCCATACGTCAGTAAAAATGAATCTTCCTGTCCTGTCAGCCATTATACTGTGCTTGTAGCACATGCTCTTCAATTGCACACACAAATACGGCAGGAAACCAAGAGCCTGCGTGGCAGATCCGCATAAACGTTCAACAGCGGCAGCTCTTAAAGAAATAGCAGTCAAAATAACCTAATAACCAGCTGCTGTGATTTCTGTTAATCAAAGATCAAAAGAAAAAAGAGGAAATCAATAATGCGATTAGTCATAATCACAACTAATCATGATCGATTAATTTCAGAAAAAATGTGCGATTAATTATTTTTTAGAGTCTAGAGAAGAGCATTTGAGAAATTAGTGACTTATACCTTATTTTTTTAAAAAAAAAAATAAAAAAATGTACGTACTGGTTGTGATGTCTTAATAATTAATGTAGTATAAATAAACTTTTATGAAACAAGTTAAAACGAGACAGTGTAAAGTATTCTATTTCAACAAACAAATAGTAAAGGTAGAATTTAGAAGTAATTTAAAAACGCCATATGTGCAATGTTAACATGTTTGCATATACATGTTTAATTTGAGCGTGATTATTATAGTTAAAAATAAATAGTAATTGAATTTAACTTGGGCTCTGTGCGAAGGGTAACCCATATAGAAAAATGGTAAAAAGGCTCCAATTGGTGTAGAGCACAAGCTAAGGTAGATTTTATCCCTAAGAAAATTGTCATTGTAATTTAATTTATTTAAAGAAAAAGCAATTTGTTCAGTAAATGCATTGTTTGATAATATATATATATATATATATAGATGGAGGTACTGTATTTATGTAGTATGATATGTACTGTATATAGTGTGGGTGTGTGTGTGTGTGTGTGTTTTTATATGTTAAATTTTTTCCTCCTGCTGTACCGAAACCATACAGAACCATGACGTTATTTATTCCTGATATACATACCATTTTCCATTTTTCCAATGCATCTTACAGTGTATATTTTATCGGTATGTGTGTTGCCTTGGGAAACTGAACCTATGTCTTTGACCAGTTTAATTCTAATAAGTGATAAATTAGGAGTAAAAGGATTAAAAATGCAGATTTTTAAAAAGCTCAGGAGAAACCCTTGCTGTTGTCAACAGGTTAATTTTTTTTGTGATATAGTTTTACCTTTATACTATTAATCTAAAAAGAGGTGCCAATTTGAGGATTAACACAAAAAATGATAAGCATAATGCATGACATGACACTTTATATCAAAATGAATTTTTATGTTGGCGTTGAAGTAATAATTTCCCAAGAGATTCAGACATTAAATTAATCTAATGTCCCATGTCTTGGTCTCCATCTCACCCTAAGGGTAGCTGCCACAACCAGACAGGCCTGTTCAGACGGAGCTATCTGTTTATACCCATCTCCTTTAGTATTGTCCTGGTGTTACATGTTCAAAGGAAGTCAGAAATGTTTTTGTATGTCAAGAATTCAGTCACAAGGCATCTAAGGCTCTGTCAATCATTCTGTGCTCAGATTAGAGTCAAACTGATGGCTGATAGTGCATGTCTGCTTTTTATGGATTCCTTCAGAGTCTGGCTTTAATTGGAAGTAGTTTGTAACACCCCAAAATAAATGTTATGTTATAATTTATTTTATAAATATTTTATAAAAAAAAATTACAATGTATTACATAATAATAATAATAATAATTATTATTATTATTATGAAATTACCATGCAATAAAACCCATTTTTTTTATAAGAAAGTGATTGCATTAGCTCAGTTAACTACTGTACTTTAAACAAAAGCACAAATCGAATTTTTGCGAGAGCAGCTGCAAAAATCTGGCATGTTGCATCCCAACCTGTTGTGGCGTATCTTCTACGATCACATTCTGCTGTGTTCTGTTGCAGTGTTTCGCGATATGAACAGGATACCAGCTCCCTTGGGGCCGTTGTTCAACACTAAAAATAATAGATGCTTATCTGGCCTGCGACTCACGCCAACCCGGCCACTACCAGGAAGAACAATCAAGACAAATGCCTGGCATGCCATTCAGCTGCGAAAATCTGGGCAGAGTAGTCACCAAGGTCTTTGTCATCAAGTACTTCCTTCCCTCCTCTGTCTTTCTGCCTGACATTATCTTATTTTGTTCACACCACTCAATACGTTAGCGTATGCTCTCGGTTGCAAACCCTTGTGAAAAAGAAGTACAGTTTTTTTTTCTTTAAATAGAGTACTCATTTTTGCACTTTAAAAGAATGTACTGAGGTGCCAAAAACGAGTGCAATGATTTGGACATTTAATTGCAAGTTAACTGCAATTAAATGAAAATATAGAATAGATTACATTTACATTAAATGCATTTAGTTTAATTTTAGAGTGTTTTTGACTCACTTAATTAGGACTTAAATACATCTTTATAAGTCATTTCATAATTACTCTTTTAATACACTTAATTGGCCTTGAATTTTATACAAGTATACAGTTTTTTATTTTTCCTTTTTTTAATGATTTAAAGTACACTAAAGTGTACATTCAATATAAATAAGCGCACTTCATTTTCACAAGGGAAGTGTTGACTAACACTGTTGTCTTAACTAAGTGTGAGGCTATAAAATGAGATTTAAAGCTACATGTTCTGGGTGCGACTAATCAAGTTATATTTGATTCTGAAAAAATGTGTTCATATGACAAGAATATTTCCCCTCAGACTCTCTTAACCGAATCATGTTATATTAACTTTTGTCAAAGAAATTGGCAGAGTACAGTCTAATATTTAAAACGTCTCGGTTACTTGTGTAACATCTAGATTACTTGTGTAACCCTCGTTCCCTGAAGGACCAGTGACTGACGAATTGGGATCTCGCACGAGAGCCCAATCACCTTCGAGTGTAAACTAAACCAAACCAGCGCACCCGCCCGCGGCGTATATAAGGGAGAGCCACGTGCAACGCACACAGTTTTTTCACGAGGAGGCGAGACTACGGCCCCGGCCGCTACAGCGGTGGTACAGCAATTGGCAAGGAGTAACGTCTCCGTTCCCCCTTAGGTGCCGTGGGGCGGGAGGAACTCCAACAGGGTTCGCCATGGGGAACTAAACTAAGAAGCAGAAAAAAGCACACGTATCCGGTCCTGAGCAGCAAGCGTGATCGACACCGAGCAAGTCCGGTGTTACTGCCTACCTGAGGCAAATACACGAGAGGACACGGGCTCTACACAAAGATTATAGAATCTCGCAAACGTGTTAAGCGTCACCCAGCCGGCAGCTCTACAGATATCGAGGCGCCCCGCGCCAATGCCCAAAAAGATGCCACTCCTCTCGTAGAATGAGCTCTCACTCCGAGGGGGCAAGGTAACCGATGGGCCTGGTAAGCTAAGACTATAGCCTACACTAACCAGTGGGCAAGTCTTTGTTGGGAGACAGCCTTTCCCTTCTGCTGACAAAGCAGACAAAGAGCTGGTCTGAGATCCTGAAGCACTGCATACGGTCCACGTAAGTGCGCAAAGCGCGAACGGGACAGAGCAGAGCGATGGCTGGGTCTGCCTCCCGGGGCAGCGCTTGCAAGTTCACCACCTGATCCCTAAAAGGCGTGGTGGGAACCTTGGGCACATATCCAGGCCGGGTTCTCAGGACAATGTGAGAGTTACCCGTTCCGAATTCTAGGCACGAACCGAAAATGCCTGCAGGTCCCTTACCCTCTTGACCGATGCCAATGCGGTGAGGAGCGCTGTCTTAAATGACAGAACCTTAAGCTCTACTGACTGCAGAGGCTCAAAGGCAGCTCGACTGGGGGGATGTCCACATACCTTGGGCCGCCCCACCGTCGAGGGTGGTGAGGTTGGAGGAGGCACCAAGTCTGTTTCGGGTAGAAAAAGGTGCCTTCCACGACTTTGTATCCTCCTCATGCACTTCCGGGAAGAATAGAACCGGAGGCGGCTGCCAACGACCGGCCTGCCCCCCCAGGAACCAATCATCCAGCCTCAAGCATTCAGGAGAAGGAGGAGGCCTCCAGTGCAGCCAGACACTCTCGCCGGCCCGGGAAAGCATAGCGGTCAGCTCTGGATCTGACTCGGGCAACGCCATTCTACCTGACGGTGGCAGCGCAGCCGAACCATCATCTCCAGAGCCTAGCTCGCCCTCCAATGCAGCGATCGACATCCTGTCATCCACCTGTGCTCCGCACAAGATGCTGGACCCTGCCCTGTCTGAGGACCCAGCACACTCGTCCGGAAGCACGAGGTGGTGCGACATGCTTGAGGAATGTGAGGCCCGCGGAGACGTACTCGACGGTGAAGCTCTCACCGTAACCCTCAGGTCCCCCTGACCATGAACCGAAGTAGCCCTCCGAGAACCGGAGGAGCTAGAGCGGGGCATGGCAAGGGGGATACCCCCCCCCCACCCCCCTGCATTTTTTTTTTTTTTTGTTTAATGTGGAGGCATCTAGACCGCAACATCGAGATGGTCATGTTCCCGCACCGCGTGCTGTAAGCCCAGGCACGAGACACAGCGATCATGACTTTCAGATGAAGCCAGAAGGCGACCACATCCAGAAACGCACGAGCGGGAAGCCATCTTTAAAAAGACGCCCATCGCTCATGGAGCTCTTTTAGATATTTTTTTCTTTTTTTCTTTTAGGAAAAAAAGGAAACACTCCTTTAGAGAGAGCGCTGAAGCGCCCAGGGGAGATCTCGGGCGAGATCCCAATTCGTCAGTCACGACTGACGTAACGTAGAACGTGACTGACTGAAAGGGAACAAGGCTTACAATTAGTTCAGGTCACATGATGCTGAATATAGATAAACGCAGATAAAAACAAACTGTATTTCCTCTCTTTCCCCATAAAGACTTGGCAGCATTATTCTCTTTTCAGTTAAGTGAGGTTTTATTGCTTTTGTTGTTCTCTTGGGACGTTTAAGCAATGAAGTACTTGCCGAAATTGTGGGATTGACAATCTAATAAATTTTGTTAAAGATTTTATTGACATAGAGGTATTTGAAAGTATCGAAGTGATCAAATGCAGCTAACGTTATGCACCAGACTGAACTCAGATGACCTGAAGTGAATTGTGTCTCCATCTGAGCACATATGAAAGTGTGTCGGTGCTCATTATCTTCAGAGAAATTCTTCTGTAAACCCTGATGTGACTTCAGTATTTTATTAGATTTCAGAATGATCACTGACCCACAAGCTTCATGCCGTTCTAAATGAGTTTGGGCAGAGGCTACATCTAAACTGCTAGACACTGATGTCCTCAGAAGATCTAGTGCATCATGTTAGACTTCGACTAAAACCTTTTGTTTAGTTCTTAGATATATCATTCATACCTGCAGTCAAAATTCAGTATGTTTGCATTATGGTTCATTAGGAGATTGTGCTCCAAAGTTTTTTCTCAGTAAAAAGATTTTACTCAAGACAGTTTTGTTGAAAATTTACTCACCCTCAAGTTGTTCCAAATCTATATGAATTTCTTTCTTCTGTTGAACACAAAGAAGATATTTTGAAGAATGTGTGAAAAACAAATTCTGATTCTGATTTGTATTTTACCACTGACATTTTTTTTCCATACTATGAAAGTGAATGGCTACCAGCAATTGTTTGGTTACACGCATTCTTCAAACTATATCCTTTTGTGTTTATCAGGGAAAAAACAACAACAAAACAACTCCATACAGTTTTGGAATGTCATGAGATGAGTAAATGATGACAGAATTTCTTTATGTAACTGTCCCTTTAAGACTCCATGTAAGATTACATTTAAGATTTAAAAGGTACACTAGTGAAAAATACGTATTTGAAACATATTTATTTCATGCTAAGTATAATAAAAATACATTGCAATGATTGTAGTATACTAAACTGGTATACTTCAAGTCTGATAAATTGGAAAAACTAATTTTGTATTTAATGCACTGTATAACTGTGAGGAAGTAGTGCTGAAGTCCAACTGAAGATATATTAAAGCATATTTGATTGTGCTAAAGTGGAACTTTTGTAAGTACACTTCAGGTATACTTTAAATATCTTTCATTTAAAGACCGATATTATTCAAAGAATCCTCATCCTCATTCCATAGTGACATTAAAACCATTCTAGGCTTAAAAGGTATAGCACCCAAAATGAAAAGTCTGGTCAGTACATACTCACTCATGTCATTCCAAAGCGTATAGGACCTCATTCATCTTCGAAAAAACAAAATTTCAGTTGTCAAACGTTGAAACATTGAAGTGTGTTGCTGTCTATGGAGGAAGAGAGCTCTCGAATTAATCAAAATATCTTATTTGTGTTCTGACAGATGAACGAAAGTTCTTACTGTGTTTGAAAACGACATGAGGCCGGGGAGTAATTAATGACGAATTTTCACTTTGGCCGTGAACTTAAACCCTTTGTTTAGAAATGTGCATTGTGCACAAGTAGTACTCAAAATAAAGTTTCATTATCATTTTTATATCAGTAAGTCTCAAGCAATATGTCAATAAATATGTTAACAGCTTTGAACTATACTTAGTATGAAATAAATGGATTTTAAATAAATTTTATCTAGGGTATATATGGCAGTAAAATCAACCAACAGTGATGACAGTGCATATTGGAATATCAATGATAGAGTTAATAATACACTTTAAGATCCGGACATAAAACTAGAAAACACAAAACAAGCGTGACACCAGTCAAGATTGTCGAATTAATTATGGATCAGTTTCTCACGCAATATTCACAATGGGCATGGGGCATTGGTTTTGAGTGGTCACTGCTGGCCGGAATCCATTAGCAAGAGGGTGATGAATGTGCTGGGAAGTGAGTGAATCATTAGCGAAGAGGCTCATGCTGAACTGTAAGGGCTTAATTGGATTTGAGCAATAAAGCTCTTTATACAGGTCTCTTATTTTGATTGATGACACTGCACAGGGCCCCCTCTCACTCGGTCTCTCTATCGCCTCCACTTTTTCCCTTAAGTGAAGATTTCAAATCGTAGTAGGGCTATGTTAAAGGGTACTGTGTGGCACAAGGTTACAAGCATATTATACAAAAATAAAAAGGTAGTAAAGGGTCTGGAATTCTTTTTTAGCATCAAGTCACCAGAATCCAAAACCTTACTATTCATTTTTTTTATGGAATATGCCTAGTGTTTAGTATTAATTATTATCGTGCTGTCACACATTAAACCAATTGCAAAAATTAGCAAAAATACAAACCAGTTCCCAGGGACAACCATTTATGGGTGGATTTTTAGAAACATTGTGGATAAAGAATAATGAACTAAATAAATTTCACACTTTTAATATAATATTGATCAAATTAAAGCTCTATTTTAAATAAATTTTGGACAAAAACAATCTACAAAAATAGAAGTATTCTGTTCACAAGTTATGTTTCAAGGTAAAAAAAGAATAAAAGGTAAAAATAAATTAATACAAAAAATTTCCTTATTACATGAATGCTCTTGAAATGATTGCAGCAATTAAATTTTTAGAAAACCATTTATTCTGTAAAGAAAATGACAGGAATAATAAAAAAAAATTAAATAAATAAAGTAACCATTAATTTGATATCCTTATTTAAAATAACATTTTTTTGACCAAAGAAATAATAACTAATTACAAAGATAAAGTGTTCTATGTTGCCATATAATTACCTGGGTTTTATTCAATTGTTTTATTTACCACACACACATATATATATATATATCTATATATATATATTTAGAGTATTTTTTTTTATTTGTATGTTTTCAGCAAACTTACAAATGATCATTCATCATTCATTCATTCATCTTAAATTCATTCATTCATTTATAAAATGGTGGGCAGGAATTAGCAAACGAGAAGATCAATCAATTCCCAATGGACAAATCAATCAAGCCCCCCTGTATTACTGGATGGTTCTTTTGAGAAACATTCATTCCGGTAAAGGAAATGACGCGATGGAAATTTTGAATAAATTAAACATAATAAATTAAAAAAAAAAAACTTTAGATAATATAGGACCAAATTAGACCTTTATTTGTTTAAATATTCTAATATAAATTTAGAATATATATTATACCTAAATAAAAGTATTTGCAAACAGCAAGTTATTTTTTTTTTTTTTTGACAACAGTAAGTAGTTTTATCTTGGTTCTAAAAATAAAAGAAATAAAATAAAAAAAGTTAGTTATTTCAAGAAAATATGTTTATCCGTAGTTATTATTATACTCTTTCTGTCAGGATCACATCGTCAAAGTGAGTGACAATTAGATACAGTTTGTGATTGGCGGTTGTCGGTTGGATGGGGAGGGTTAATTAGCTATTGAGCAATGTGAAAAACTGCTGATAATACTGAGGGACCTTATATATGAATGCTTAGATAGGTTGTCGTTTCTATAGGTAGGTTCGGAAGCACGTACACATAGGACACCGTTTAGGTTGCATATGGAAGATAGTGGTGATTGTACCCCTCATGATTAGGTGGTGATTGTAAACCTATAGGTGTCGTATTCCTATAGGTAGATGGGGATCAGCTGAGAGCTTGACTAACGTGACCTGCCAGAACTAACGCTATGCTTGATTTCTGTCAGGACCACTATCGTCAAAGATGATTGACAATTAGCATACAGTTTGGATTGGCGGTATGGTTCTGTTCTGGGCAAGAACTCCCTGCGCATCCATGCAGCCTAGCATGGATGAGAGCAGGGAGAGCAGCAATAACCCCCCAAAACAAAACCATATGCTGATATCCCCCAACACAAACTGATAGCAAAATCTCAAAGCCTTAAGCAACAAGCATGTTGCCCTTAACCAAATTACCAAAACAAGTATGTTGCCAAAACCCGCATAACCTGTAGCAACAATCATGTTACCTTTAATGGATAACCTAATGTGTATGATGTAGATACCTTAAACGCTTAAGCAATATGTTCTCAATAACACCAGATAGACTTAAGAAAACATGTTTCCGATTCAACTACAGCTTTAAGAACAAGCATGTTACGAATAACGACCAGACTGCTCTGGAACAAGCATGTTCCCAACAATACAGCTATAACTTAAGAACAAGCATGTTCCCAATAATGACCAGGTAGCTTAAGAACAAGCATATACCCAATACAACTACAGCTAAAGAACAAGCATGTTCCCAATATGACTACAGCTTTTAGAACAAGCATGTTCCAATAACAACCAGATAGCTCTGGGACAAGCGTGTTCCCGACAATACAACTATAACTTAAGAACAAGCATATTCCCAAAACAACCGAGAGCTTAAGAACAAGCATGTTTCCAATACAAGAACATGCATGTCTGTTACCGGAGCAGAATCAACGCTGAACTGACGGCTGCATCCGAAACTGGAAAATGCTGCCTTTGGAGGACACATTTCAAGGTAGGAAGGCATCAAGACACGTCGAATCCAATGTTAGCTTCACTTCCTGCCTCCTGAGATACCTTCATCTGGTCGATATTTAAAGGCAGAATAGATGCATCCTTCGCTGCCTTGATACCCACAATCCTGTGTGTCCTATCCCATGATGGTTGAGAAAAATAAAGATGGCGTCTGAAGTTATTTCTAGCAAGAAATCAGTATTAAGTAATTAAATATTCGCTTAGTTATCACCAAAGCAGACTACGTCAACTGAACAACGCGCATTTACCATTTACCACAGCAGAATTGAATCCGTTTGCACCATGGTCGTTATTTTCTGCTGCTTAACTCTGTGCTATAGTGCTATAAAATAAAAGTGAAGTGACATTTATGCTATGCGGGGAGCAGTTGGGGGTTCGGTGCCTGCTCAAGGGCACCTCAGTCGTGGTATTGAAGGTGGAAGAGAGCGCTGTACATTCACTCCCACCACCTACAATCCCTACCGGTACGAGACTCGAACCCACAACCTTTGGGTTATGAGTCCGACTCTCTAACCATTAGGCCACAACTTCCCCTGTGGCCTAATGTCAATAATGTAGCGATGCCTTAAGTAATGCTAACTCAGTTACTTCCGAATCAGACAGCTTATGATCAATGTGGTGAATTCACTTGTTTAAGTTAACGAACTTGAATGAATCGGAGGTGAGTCCATTGGGGAAACGAATTCCACTCGTTAAATTCCCGATTCCTAGTGATGGTGTTTTGCCTGCCGAATTCGCCGTTTAATTAGCTATTGAACAATGCGAAAACTGCTGATAATACTGAGGGACCTTATATATGAATGCTTAGATAGGTGTCGTATTCCTATAGGTAGGTTTCGGAAGCACTTACACATATGACATCCGTTTAGGTGCATATGGAAGATTAGTGGTGATTGTAACCCTCATGGAATGGCAGAAGTCTGCAGGGAAAACACGGGCTCTGAGGCTATACCATGGAATTTACACATATGGGAACCACTTAGGCCTCTACAAATGGAACCCAGCCCTCTAACGGTTCTCACGGATTCATCATGTGAGGGCCTGGCCACCGGATGTCGCCACTCTGGATGCCGAGGGGACGGGAGGAGAGCACGACCTACAGTACAGACACTCTGGGAGCCAGTTTTGAGCAAGCCGGACACACATCGGGGCTCTCCGCGCCTTACTGTTGCAGGTGAGAAAACAGGAGGATCCCCACGAAGGCCTATAGAAATCTAGGAAGTGTGGGGGCACCCAAGCTGCAGCTCTACAAATATCTGTCAGGAGGCGCCAGAGCCCAGCGCCAGGAGGGGATGCAAACAACCCGGTAGAGTGAGCTTGCACCTGAGTGGGCAGGGCAACCTGCGCTGAGAAGCCAGGGTGATGGCATCAACAACCAGTGGGCTATCCTCTGCTTAGGACAGGATCTATCTTTGCTGGCCTCCATAACAGACAAAGAAGTGGTTGGAGTCCAAAGCTTTGTGTCGGTTACGTAGCATCTCAAGGCTCGGACAGGACAGAGCAAAGCTAGGGCTGGGTCTGCCTTCTCCAGGTGCAGCACTTGCAGGCTCACCACCTGATCCCCGAAGGGAGTAGAGGGAACCTTGGGCACATAACCGGGCCAGGGCCTCAGGGTTACCTGGAATCAGCCGGCCCAAACTCTAGGCACGACTCGTCAACCGAAAATGCATGCAGGTCCCCTACCCTCTTGATAGAGGCCAGTGCAAGCAGGAGCAAAGTTTTCAATGAAAGAAACTTTAGCTCCTCCCCTTCAATGCTCGATTGACTGCAAAGGCTCAAATGGGCCCTGCTGTTTTAAGCATCAGAGACAGGTCCCAAGAGGGTATAGAGGGGGGCCGGGGAGGATTTAACCTTCTCGCCCCCCTAAGGAACCTGATGACCAGATCATGCTTACCTACCGACTTCCCTTCCACGGGGTCATGGTTAGACATAGACTTTAAGGGTGGAGGGAGACAGCCTTTGCTCCAACCTTTGCTGCAAAAAGGACAGCACAACTCATCTTCGGGGGTCTTCTCGGCGAGAAAAACACCACTCAACGAACAGGTTCAACTTCAAAGCGTAAGCGTGTCTCGTAGATGGTGCCCTCGCCAAAGTGATGGTGTTAACTACCTCTTGGGGTAGGTCACCAAGAACCGCCGCATTACGTCCATGGGACCAGACATGAAGTCAGAGGTCTGGATGCGGTGGGGTGGGGGGGGGGCGGGGGGGGGGACACAAGGTGCCCCGTCTCTGATGTTCCATAGTCTTACTCAGAGGAATCGGCCAGGGAGGGGCTGTCGCGCGGAGCATTAGTTCCGGGAACCAGGTCAGAGTGGGCCAATAAGGCGCAACGAGCAGAACCTGCTCCTCGTCCTCCCTGACCTAGCACAGCAACTGTGCCAGAAGGCTCACTGGGGAAACGCATACTTGCGAAGGCCCAGCGGCCAGCTGTGTGCCAGTGCGTCCGTCCCGAGTGTTCCCTTGGTCAGGGAGTAGAACAACTGGCAGTGAGAGGTTTCTGGAGAGGCCGTCTGGGGATGGAGTCTCCATTGTCCTGGGAGCGTAGCTCGTGACAGCTTGTCGGCTGTACGGTTGAGCAGACCCGGAATGAGGAACGTAAGGTCTGACCATGGGGTGAAGTTTTGGCGGCAGGCCGGTGTAACTTGGACCCGGAAGGTGACGCGTTGCCACGCCCACCTCGGGACTCGGCCATGAAGCCAGTGCGGGAGCGTAAATGCCGCTGCAGTGCCATATGCCCCAGGAGCCTCTGAAATAGTTTCAGTGGGACCGCTGTCCTGCCCTTGAACGAATTGAAGCAGTTCAGCACCGACTGCGCACGTTTCTCTGTAAGGCGTGCTGTCTGTTCGACCAAATTCAACTCCATACCGAGAAAAGAGATCCTCTGCATCGGGGAGAGTTTGCTCTTTCCCAGTTGACCTGAAGGCCCAACAGGCTGAGGTGTGAAAGCACCACGTCCCTGTGTGCACACAACTGATGCTGAGACTGAGCTAGAAATAGCAAGTCGTTGAGGTAGTTGGGAATGCGAACGCCCTGTTCTCTCAGGGGAACAAGGGCTGCCTCCGCAACTTACGTGAAGACACGGGGCGACAGGGACAGCCCGGAGGGTAGGACCTCGTACTTATATGCTTGTCCTTCGAGCGTGAATTTCAGAAATGGTCTGCGGCACGGAAGGATCGACACATGAAAGTACGCATCCTTCAGGTCGATTGCTGCAAACCAATCTCGGGGACGGATGCACCCGAAGATGCGTTTCTGCGTCAACATCCTGATTGGGAGCTTGTGAAGGGCCCGGTTCAGCACGTGCAGGTCCAGGATTGGTTGTAACCCACCGCCTTTCTCGGGTACAGTGAAGTAAGGGCTGTAAAACCCCAACATCATATCGGCTGGAGGGACCGGCTCTATCGCATCCTTCGCCAGTAGGACTGCGATCTGTGCACGCAAGACAGGAGCATCGGCCGCCTTCACTGTCGTGAAGTGGATGCCACTGAACTTGGGGGGATGCCGGGTGAACTGAATCGCATAACCGAGGCTGATGGTCCACAGAAGCCAACGAGACGGGTTGGGTAGTGCTAGTCAGGCACCCAGACACCGTGCAAGCGGGACCAGCGGAACCACTGCCGTACCCGCAGTGGGGCAGCAAGGTGGAATGCAGGGACCTAAATCGGGCGGCTTGTGAGCGGACCAAAGAGGGGTCTGAGTGTGCAGTGCAACGCTTACTTGGTTCCACAGTTTGGCAGAGAGTGCGTGAGTAGGGCCTTTGTTTACGCTCTCTAACTGTCTGCCTGCTGGCGATGGAGGATGAGTGTGATCCGGTGGTGGTCCATCCGCAACTCTCTTTGCCCTCCTGGGACCCAGGGACAGAGAAAACTGCTCTCTCGTCGAGATTTTCCAGATTCTCCACCCGACCCTCCTCCAGGTGAGGGAGAGGTGCATTCACCATCCCCAAAGAGCAGCTTCCTCCCTCTCTGGGAACGGCCTGCCTACGCCCAGAGACTAACAGAGACTGGCCCGCAGCTCCGAGATGGTCATGTTCCCGCCAACACATAAAGCTCCTGAAAGCACGCTAGAGTCGTCACAGACGAAGCAGTTTGGGAGGAGCAGAACAAAGTTGTCGCTCGGCTCCGAAGTGAAAAGCTGGTATGTGTTGCACCAGCTACCTTTTTATGCTCATGCTGTGCTCAGCGGCAGCTGGATGCAATCATCGCATGCCAATGCGCATTGGCTTGTTTAGTTTACACTCGAAGTGGATTGGTCTCTCTAAGCAAGATCCCAATTCGTCGGTCACCAACGTGACTCGGAGTGACTGACTGAAAGGGAACAAAACATAGCAAGGACAGGAATGTCACCACTGGATCCAAGTTTTCTTGTCAAAGCAATAAACACAATGAAAGAGAACAAATATTGGCCCAATAAAATTATTGTGTCTGAATTAGAGTCATGTTCCAACATCCAGTACACTCTCTTAAAGATAAAGGTTCTTTATTGCATTGATGATTCCATGAAGAATCTTTAAAGGGACAGTTCACCCAAAAATGAAAATTCTGTTAATTACTCACCTTCTTGTCGTTCCAAGCCCGTAAGAACTTCATTCATCTTCAGAACACAAATTAAAATTTTTATGAAGTCCGAGAGCTTTCTGACCCTTCATAGACAAAAACTACCAAGTTCAAGGCCCAGAAAGGTAGTAAAGACATCATTGTTCAAATAGTGTATTTTCACGAGAGTACCATGCAGGTTCTACTTCAGAATGCATTGAGGTACTGTTGTGAATGGCAGCGGAGACTAACCCGGAAGAGAAGAATTGTTAAATTGTTATTTTTGTTTTCTTTGCGCACAAGAAGTGTTCTTGTAGCTTCATAAAATTAAGGTTTAACCACTGATGCCACATGGACATTTTAACAATGTCCTTACTACTTTCTGGGTCTTGAACGGGTTCCATTGCTGTCTATGCAGGGTCAGAAAGATCTTGGATTTTATCAAAAATATCTTAATTTGAGTTCCGAAGATTAATGAAGGTCTTACGGGTTTGGAATGACAAGAGGGTGAGTAATTAATGACAGCATTTTAATTTTTTGGATGAACTATCCCTTTAACATCCATGGAATATTTCCATTCCACAAAAGGTTCTTTAAAGGGGTCATTTTTTTTGATTTTGTGGGGGGCCCATTTAAATTTTTCCTCACTCACTCTTTTGAGTGTTACAAGCTCTTTCGTCCATAAAGAAGATCTGTAAAGTTGCAAAAAATAAAGTCTCAAATCCAAAAAAAAAAAGGGGGGAAAAAAAGATATTCTTTATAAAAGTTAAAACTCATCCACGCCCTCCTAAAACACCTAGTTTAAACACACCCCCACATGTCTACGTCAATGTGTGGGAAGATTTGCATAACGCCGCCAAATGTTCACGCAAAGAAAGAAGCGTAACTTTTATTCTCGCTGTAGTATGTTGTTGCCAACGCCGCCATTTTTTTTTTTTGTTGTGGAGATGCTGTGTGTTTCGTTGTGAAAGAGAAACTACTTTGTTTGGCCTTCCAAAGAGGATGATATCCGGCTTCATCATGCCTAGAGCTGATCCGTGGTGGTAGCTGAGGAAATACATCAACTTTTGCGCTGTGGATCGCCGGATCGGCTTTCACCATGGATGAAGCGGAGTCCAGCCCGGGGTCATCACATATGGTTGCCACAAGCCCGCTGGCCGCTCCGTGGCCACGATCACTTTAGCCCGCAGTGGTGTGACGCTGTGTGCAGCGTATTTTATGGAGGATTGTTTCCTGAACCTGCAGTTCTGCATAGCCTACAATGAGTCTGTGCTCAAAGGCTGTTCTATAAAGTGGGCAGTTCCAACTTTGCAAGGACAGTCTTGCGTTTCTGACTCACAGCCTGTAAGTACATTTTCATATTTAAAGAATTTACCACTGATGATTCAAATGCGAGTTTTAAGCTGTGTAGAGTAGCGCTTGTTGTTTGTCGTTTCTCCAATCACAAATGCAGACATGGTTTTATGCTTACACGGCGTGATACGCAACATGTAAAAACACAGTATAAGTCATTATAATCAGTAATTACTGTATGTCCCCACTGGATGCAACAAATGCCTCGTTTGTAATGGGTTTTATTGGTTTTATCTGGTGGTGCTGGGAAATGACATCACAGTATGTTAAGGGGTGTAACATGTCCGTCACACGCTTGAGGAATTCGGCAAATCACAACACACTGGATAGCTGACCAATCACAGCAAACCTCGCTTTTCAGAACGATGAGCTTGTAAAAATCGACGCATTTCAGAAAGTTGGGGCATAGAGGAGCAACAATAATGTACATTATGTGGAAAATAATGTGTTTTTTTACCTTAAACCGCATAAACACATTGCATTACACCAAATACACAACATAATGTTCTATTTAGCAACGTCATATGACCCCTTTAAAGGAACTCAGAATTATTCTTTAATGGCATCACTGTGAAAAAACACTTTTGGAACCTTTATTTTTTAACAATGTAAGCTGCCAGTGTACTTGTGCACTCTTTCCAAACACGCTGGATTTTTCTTCATCTTTGAAATACAAATAATAATAAGATAATTTTAATGAAACCTGAAAGATTTCTTTTTTTTTTTTTTTTTTTTTATGTGCCTCCATCAAAAATGTCATGCTTTTAGTTTCGTGTTTGTTTTTGCACATCAAGCAAATATGGCAAGCTTTGTGTTTTATGTTCTCTATGTATGCATGTTGATCAATATTTACAAGTGAATAAAAGCCTAAATGAAATCTATTAATCATGTAAAACGATTGCGTCTCTTCAGAAGACTTGGAGCAGAACACTAAATTTATTTGGATTTGGCTTTGAAGCCAGAAAGTGTTGGTGGAATGGAATTCCAATGTTGGGACAAAATTCTCTCAGGTTTCATTAAAATATCTTCAATTATGTTTTGAATGTGCATGAAAGGTTTGAAACAACATCAGGGTGAGTAAAGGATGACAAAATTAAAAATTTTGGGTGAACTAACTGTTTCAGTCCAATGCTTTAAAACATTAGAGGAAATATTAATGCCAGTGCTTTAGAAATGAAATGTTCAGCAAGTGAATTGCAGTGTGGTGTCCAGGTGTCCACATTCTTTTGGTCATGTAAGGAACCTCAAGAGGTGGGCTTGATCACGGTGCTCCCACGAAAGCCTATTTTTATTGTAATTCAACACTAAAACACCAGCAAAAAGGGCCTTGATTATTAGTCGAGAAGCACTTGAGAACCGCCCTTCTAGAACATTCACATTGTCCCAGTAATGACTCAGGAAAAGCTCTTTATCACTCCAGGCAAACTCAAAGCTATAATCTCCTCAGTGTCCACATAGTCCCTATGCCTCGTAAATTTGTTTTGCTCCGTTTCCTTGACCCTTCCCACATCTGTCTGCCTCCGGTCTCCCTCAGCATTGCCTTAGAAGAGCCTAGCTGGATTGTAAGAAGTTTACAAGACTGCAGCTCTGTCCTTCAAAGGGTGGAAATGCCATTTACACAGAGCAGGCCTCCTTGAATTAGCTAGATGCTATCAAGCTCGGCCGTAAGTTATGCACACAGTCAGAATGCCTTAATCCGCCTGTTTATCACACACCCGCCACCAATTTGTTTCGGGATTGTTTCATTAATTGCCATGGAAACGTCTGCGCACAGGCGGGATCAAATTAGAGACGGCCCTCTTTACAGAGCAGCGACGTGATCCCATCCCTTGAGGGGGAAAAGCAGAGTGAGAAAAGTGGAATTAAGGATGAAAGGAAAGTTAAAAATCCCATTTAGAGAGTGAGATTGTTTAACTTGAAAGTGTGGCATGTGGTATTGGTCAAAAGAGGACATCCAAGAAAAAAGTACTATGGAGTGGAAACTGCAAATGAGGTAAATTGAAGGGACAGAAGTTAAAAAAGACGAGAGAAGGACGTGGTAAATTATATTGCAACTAGGCTGCTCTGATTGGCCTCTCAGGCATGATTGGAATTTAGCTTCTCTGGGAATCCACTATATGAAAATCAACATACTATGATCATATATGGCAAATGTAACAGAAACGGTGTCCGATTTCACTAAAATATGTCAGTCAGGAGATTGCTCAAAACCAGTGAGCCGCATATTAAAAAACAAACAGAACAGAAAATATGATATAATCTGGAGAATTACATCTCAAGTTCGAATCAAAAGAAACTCAACAGCAGGTGATTTTAAAGCATTTGTTTGCATAAAACCTTTACTAATATTTCCATGTGTTACTCCTCTCAAAATCAGTCGGATACAGTACCAAGAAAAATAATGTATATTAATCCATGTCAAACATTAAAACATTTTTCTTCAATAGCTGAAATTATTAAAGCCAATGTTTCCATATGTCCAAAAGAATGTCGGCTTGAAACGTTGCATGCTATTTTGATAACTCTCTCTTTTTGATATTTCAAGGCTGCATGTCGTGACTAGCCTGTTTGTGTGTAATTTAGTATTGCCCTGTCTCGGTTTGTTTGAGTGGCGTTTTCTTAACACAGGAAATTCTCCATTAGTATGGGAGGCTAATCAAGGCCGCTAAAGGAAATAGGAAATGTTCAGAGCAAAACAGTGCATCCCTCCCACTCTACCTCGGGTATTCTAGTAACTTTTCTATATTATTATTATCTTATACTTTAATACTATTAAACTGTTCTAAATCTGGCCAGTGCAGGGACTGTTTGTAAATAAAGTAGGAGGTATTTTGAATTTGTAGTGTGTGCAATTTTTATTAATGAATTAACATTTTGCTTTCTGAAACATACATTACAAGTTTAAAGTTTGGTCACACTTGCATATCCATTCATTCATGCATTCATTCATTCATGCATGGTATGTGTAGTAAAGAAAAATCAGCCAACAAGTGTCTATGGAAATTCCTTTAATTCCAGCTTTGTTATTTCA
This sequence comes from Sinocyclocheilus anophthalmus, assembly GCA_018155175.1. Taxonomy (NCBI): domain Eukaryota; kingdom Metazoa; phylum Chordata; class Actinopteri; order Cypriniformes; family Cyprinidae; genus Sinocyclocheilus; species Sinocyclocheilus anophthalmus. Next base: position 172,241 of record JADLZN010007292.1, on the reverse strand, counting down.
TTGGTTTTAATTCACTATTATTCTGAATTGTGAATAATAATAATAAAGATTGTAAATACTTTTGAATTATAGTCCCTTAGGCTCCCCGACTGCATTTATTTAATAAAAAATACAGAAAAAACTGTAATATTCTGAAATAGTATTACAATTTTAAAATAACATGTTACACATTTTTCCAACATATTTTTCAGGGTTTTTTAAAGAATAGAACAGAATTGATTTAAAATTGAAAGTCTGAGGGACAAATTATGTACAAATCATTTGTAACATTAACCATCACTTGATCCATTAAAAGTGTCCTTACTAAATAAAAGTAAAATGAAAAAAATCTTCAAAACTGATTATATTATTTAAATTTTTTCTTAATCAATGAAAAGCACATAAAGAAAGCATTTATGTAAAGAAGCTCACCCATGGGTTAAAATGTGGGGACAAATGTTTTAGTCATGAAGTCAAAGTCCAGTGACAAATTGACCTGAAATAAGAGTAAGGACATGTACGTGCACCACGGGATATCATGAGACAGTTTGTTTCACCCTTGTTTTTGTCATGACTGATCCAACCACTGTAGCTTGGCAAGAAACAAGTAAATGTATCAAAGTTCAGGAGCGCACCTCTCTCGTTGCATAATGAAGCTTTGGGAATGATGGCCAAACTATCTATAAGCACTCAAGCAGATCTATCCAGTAATTGCTCAGAGACGTGCTAGAGTCAAAATCCACATGATTTGTGGAGCTCAGTTGGTCAATCCGTCTGCGCGTTTCAACACAGCAGGGAAAAATACAGTTTCAACACCAGAGTCAAATGAGTTTGTGGTTCACTCCTCAGAAAAGACCACAGTTTAACTGTATAAACCATTATGTCATGTAAGGGAAACAGGTCAATTTAGCTCAAAGGGAATTATTTAAGATTTTAAAGGGAATTTGGACAGAATCACTGTTTTACGGCTGATCACTGAGACGGCCAGCGATTCATTGAACGAGCCGCACGACATCAACTCTGCAATGGATATTAAAATCCAAAAAAATAGTGAAAACACTATTAATTAGCACATTAACAAGATCGGCAGTTTAAGACATTAACTTGTAAGCACACTTCTCTTATCAATATGAATAAGACTTTATTGGATAAATCTAAGACATATAAACTAATCTAACACACGCATTCACACACAAGTTGCAGGAAGAGAGAAAGTGAGGAAAGAATGAGTGTAAGAGAATGAAATGTGAAATCCCAAGTTTACAGCAATTTGTGCAATTGCATAGATCTGAACAACCTTCAATCACTTAATTAACCCTCGCATTGTGTTCCTCAAGGAGGTTAAAATTTATATTAAATGCACCAGTTCAGCGAGGATCTGGAGGTACTTGCGTTGTGTGCGGGGTTTCCTTCCTTGTCTAGTTGCCGAAAGGGGTTTCCCGAGGCTGCTGATTGGCTGGAAGTTCAGTCTTGGGAAGCCCGTGGTTCAATTCATAAATCAATGTTGTCTATCAGTCACATGTCCGAGTGTCCCGCTCGTTGCAGAGTTTAAGTTTGGACTGGATTTCTATAACAAGAACTGATACATTTGACAGAATTGAGTTGGAAGAAGTGTCAAGCCAGAAGATTCCCCCAAAAACACACATATAAACAGGAATATGAACCTTAAGCTATCAATAGTTATCAAAACGGGTACATACACAATTACGTTGATTTAAACATGTAGGTCTAATGTGTGGGTTACATAAATGATATGGAGGAAGCAAGGACTGATATAGTTTATCACGCTTTTTGAGTTCCTTTGGTGATGGGAAAGGCCGTTTCTGTGCCATTCTGTGGCTGAGGACATGTCCTGTGAAGACCAGAGGTTAAAAGGTCTGTCATAAGGAATTTCAGTCTGTTCTTTGTCTTCTAGGTGGGGGAAGTCAATCCAAAGAGCTTGTGATCGTCACTGGTTTGCATGTGTGATGGTCATGCTGTGCATCTCTTACCATTGCATCTTGATTACTTGCCCCCAAAATTGACAATCTCCTTGGAATTGTCAATAAGTGTTCTTTCGTTTAAATGCTGTGAGCTACTCAAAGTTGCTAGTTGGTTCAGGCTTGGGGGCCAGGATCTGATTTACGAACATCCTGTGTCTTGGGCCTCTGTGGAATTCGGCTCCTCGTGTTTCACTTGATCAAATCTTAAATTGTCTGATTCGGTCTGATACCCTACAGTCATGTTACCTACAGTAAAATTCCCCTATGAAAAAAAGGAAACACACTGAGAAAAATGCAAAACCTTTCCAGACTCGATTGTACACTTACATTCAGATTTGAAATAAAACCAAACCATTTTTCAGGATGTTGTCCTTTCTATTATGTAATATTAATTCACATAAGAGTGCACTGAAAGTGCATTTGGGTTAATTTCCCAAATATTTTTAATATTTTAATTGCTTTCGTTTGTTTTTAACAGAGATGTGGTCTACATGTAGCTACACCAAGAAAAAAACCTGGAGATATCTGGAGAAAGCTCATGGTTTGCATTTCCATTCATGTCAATGCCAGTTGTTTGGCTGGAGCAGGAACCCGAAGGTAAGTGATTTGAAACCTGCCATGGTGTTCCATTCTGCCGCCCACTTATTGTGAGCCAATCACCTAAGCTCTAAATGCCATGTGAATTATTACTTTAGAGCTGTAGGGAAATGACTAGACTTCACTAATTTCATTGCTTTGACATCAAAGGCAGCAGACGAGGAAAAGTCCATTTCTCACTTTCAAGCAGTGGCGGCTCGTCGGTTTTAAAATAGAGGAGGCACACTAAATTGTATTGGTCTGGGATTCCTGCCGATTATTATTATTATTATTACTTTATTATTATTGTTCTTAACCACTTTTAAAATGGCTTTTGGGTGCGTTAGTCAGAAAACTAAAGAAAAAAGACAACATACGAGCAAGTAATATAATTTCACTCACCTGGCCTATCACTTGAAGCAAACATCCATCCCTTTTTAAAAGTCTGTATTAAAGAGAGTGACTGTGTGCCATGGTAAAAGCGGCGGAGTAGCAGATATCTGTCACGGAATAGGCCACGAATTTCCATTTTCATTGACTTTCGCACTACACACTGTTGCACATCACATGCATATCCCATTATTCATTGCACTGATTGCACTCAGCATGGATTGCACACAGCTGTTGACACTGATTTCACCCAGCTTTTTCATATCACTCCCTCACTATTTAAAACTCACTCTGATCCCTTCCCTCTGCCGAGTATTGTTCTGCATTTATCACTCCCCTAGAGATAGCTACCTTACAGAGCCATTAGCCATTAGCCATTAGCCATAGCCTTAGCCCTAGTCATTAGCCTTACCCTTAGCCCTAGCCTTAGCCTTAGCCCTAGCCCTAGCCTTAGCCTAGCCTGTAAGTAGCTTAGTCTAGTCTAGCCTAGCCTAGCCTAGTCTTGCCTTGCCTTGTTTGTTTTCTCGGTTTCTGATCTTTGCCTGGTTCCCTGGATTCTCCCCTTTTGTCTTGCCCCTTTTGATTTTGTCTGCCGATCGTCGACCTGTGCTAGGCCTAGGACTATTCTTGTGTTTTGCCCACAATATACCTGTTTGCATTCATCTCGACCCTGCTGCTGTATGACCAGTTCTCGTTCTCTACAATAAAAAGCTATGCGATGGATCCGCAAGTATCAGTGCGTCAGGCCCCCGTAACACTATCCAGCTTATGCGTGTTCTCCCTTTATTTTTAATTTACTGTTTGAATGACAGCTTGGTAATCTGTTGGCGATCAAATATTCAATTTCGCTACTCATCATAAGTACTTGGTATATTATCAGCGCCGCGGCAGACGTTCAAACTAATATCACGTAATTAACGTCTCTTTGATGATTGGTTGATATAAGAAGGGAGGCTAGCCTCCCCTGCGATGTTTCTTTTCTCAACACTCCTCAGCACTGAAAATGAACACTCGATGGTGATTGGCTAATTTTTTTTTACCAACCATTCCCCTTCTCTCCTCTCATGTTTCACTATCTTCTCAATAAAAATGGTAAAAACACTGAAGGTTGCAAAGGGTATGACAATAACAGCCACCTTCAAAACACCTCATCAATGTACCTTATAACAAGATACGGTGCAGAAGATATGTTGAAGTAGTTTTAGTATTTTTTTTACAATCGTTAGCAATGTTTTATTTGATTTGTATTTTATTTTTTTACTGTTAAAGGGATAGTTCACCCCCAAAATGTTATTCGTTTATTAATTAAAAACTAGTGACATTTTAATATGTGCTCACTCATTTGTCCAACTCTAGAATTCTCTGATGAACACAAAGAAGGTATGAACAAGTGAAGAGGCGTAAATGATGACAGAATTTTCATTTTTGAGTGAATATCCTTAAGCACTAATCTCGCAAAATTTGAGAGGCTTATGCTTAAAACAAATGATCAAATACAACTTTCTAATGGGGTACATGTTGTTTTAAGAAAACTGTATATATAAGAATTATATTTATACAGTATGCTTAAAGGAACACTCCACTATTTTTAAAATAGGCTCATTTTCCAACCCCCTAGAGTTAAACAGCTGAGTTTTACCGTTTTCGAATCCATTCAGCGATCTTCGGGTCTGGCGGTAGCACTTTTAGCTGTAGCTTAGCATAGATCATTGAATTTGATTAGACCGTTAGCATCTCGCTCAAAAAAAGACCAAAGAGTTTCTATATTTTTCCTATTTAAAACTTGACTCTCTGTAGTTACATCGTGTACCAAGACCAACGGAAAATTAAAAGTTGCGATTTTCTAGGCCGATGTTAGTAAAGCTTGCACCATTTTTTCCAAATTTAACAGAAGTCGCCGTATGCCACACATTATGTTTGACCAATGTGCTGCTTCCTTTCAAATGACAGAATCCATCAGTGCTGACAAATGGAAACATTAAATCTGTGTATTAATGAGGCACATTCGCTTGGGTGCCGCTGTGATGGGTGCTGAGTTTTATGCACAAAACTTACTCTTGATTATTGTAAGGTCAGCCAGAATTTGACTATGTCGAGACTGTAGCTAAAAAGATATAGAGTAACTAGACAAAACAGAGCAGAGGTCACTCATTAGCAGACCGCAGTCCACATCCTGATATTCTTATAAAGGAATATAATAAATATTTATCCACGGGCAACAAAGAAGCTGCATCTGAAACAGCATATTGTGTGTACACTGTAGTGTGTCATGACTTGTTTAACTGGGTTTGCTAAATGACCATTTTTCTGTGTGATGTAACCATACGCAATATCCGCCAAGCATGGGGAAAACAAAGAGAAGAATAAAAACAGATATTTTCACTTTGATTAGTTTGCTCAAGCATGTTGCCAGATATTGTGTACCTTCAACATAATCTGTCTATGCCAACATAAGAATATGTTTTCAGTGGAATTTTGACATTTGCTTTGCCTGATAAAACATGCAAATATGCTGATCAAAATTATGATCAAAGAAGGATGTGAAAATAAATATGCATTAATAATCCTTTTGATATTTTATTGTAAGGGGTCATATGATTCGATTTCATTTTTTCCTTTCTCTTTGTAGTGTTACAAGCGCTTGGTGCATAAAGATATGTAAAGTTGCAAAGACTAAAGTCTCAAATCCAAAGAGATTCTTTACAAAAGTTAAGAGTCAACAAAGCCTTCTAAAACGGATCATTCTAACACGCCCCCACATACCTAAGTCACAATGTGGGAAGATTTGCATAAAGCCACCCAAATGTTCATGCAAAGAAAGAAGGCGTAACTTTATTCTCGCTGTAGTAGTGGTTTGAATGCGCGTGCTGTGAAGGCGCTGTGTGTTTTGTTGTGAAAGTGAAACTACTTGTTTGGCCTTCCAAATGAGGACGATATCTGCTTCGTCATGCTTAGAGCTGATCTGTTCTGGTCGCTGAGAGAATACATCAACTTCGCGCTGTGGATAGCCGGAGCGGCTTTCACTGGACGAAGCGGAGTACAGCCCGGGGTCGTCACATGCTGTTGCCGCACGCCCGCCGGCCGCTCCTTCATCAAATCCGCCGGCCACGCCGTTCTCAAGCCCACCGGCCATTCCTCACTCTAGCCGCCGGCCTCCACTCACTCAAGCCGCCGTTGTGTGACACTGTGTTTCGTTGAAAAACTACTTTGTTTGGCCTTCCAAATAAGGACACAACTAGAAATCAGTGGTTAAACTGTATTTACAACACTGTTCCAGAACACTTCAACCAAATATTCAGATGTCTGCAGCACATTTTATGGAGGACCATTCCTGATCCTGGGAGAGTAGACTACAAACCCGGCTGTTCTGACTCACAGACTGTAAGTACGTTTTGTATATTTAAAGAATTTGCCACTGACGATTCAAATGCAGACATGGTTTTATGTTTACGTGGCGTGATGCAACGCACCGCGTAAAATGACAGTATAAGTAATTATAATCAGTAATTATGTCCCCACTGGACGCAACAAATGCCTCGCTTATAATGGGTTTTAATGTTGGTCTTGTCTCGTCGTGGCGGGACACGGCATCACAGTATGGTAAAAGGCGTAAAATTTCAGTCACACGCTTGAGGCATTCGGCCAACCACAACGCACTGGATAGCTGGCCAATCAGCGTACACCTTGCCTTTCAGACAGATGAGCTTTGTAAAAATCGACGCGTTCCGATAGGCGGGGCATAGAGGAGAAACAATAAATGTACAATATGTGGAAAATAATGTTTTTTTAACCTTAATAAACACATTTCATTACACCAAATACACAAAATAATGAGTTTTAGCAAGTATATGGACACCTTTACAAAATGTACCACAATCTAAACCGTTTATTGAGAATACAAATCAAAATGTGAGGAAATCGCAGTAGAATTAAATGTTTTTCTTAATAACACAATATCATTACCCTTTATTCATACTTCTTTGCAAACCGTTCTTTGCAAGACAATAGCTCTGAATTTGTCATTAACACCGATGAGTTGGAGAACCATTGACAAGAGATCAGAGAGGATTCATCCTACAGAATAACTCAAGACCCTTCAGATTCCAGATCCCTGTGGGGCTTATCCTCTTCACATTACCCCATCCATCCTTCTATAGGGTTCAGGCAGAGAAACGGGATGGCCATGGCAGGAAACTTATTTATGCTAAGTACCCATTTTGTTTGATTTTGAGTTTGTTTTTGAATCATTGTCCTCAAGATCAAACATGCCCGATATAAGATTATAGAAGGGACAGTAGGTTTGATTTCTGTTGGTATTTGCGAGAATCCATGCGGCCCATATTTTTTTTTTTTTTGAAACCCTCCCAAACAACATGTGGGGATGTAGGTGCTGTTTGACAATTTAGGACCTTTGACCCCAGACTAATTACTTTTGGACAATCTTCAGCGTGATACTTAGAAGATTTGGCAACTCAACTCGCTCATTCCTTTGGTAAGACCAAGCACACACCACATCCGCTTCAGGCGTTTGTAAATATTAGTTCAGTGAGACTTCTTAATTATTGTGCAATGGTGGTGGAAAAGGAATTTCAATGATTTAGCTTTTTTCTCACAGCCACTTTAAGGATTGTGAAGCTCAGCAATCTTTCGCTGACATCCAGAACCATATTCTTTGGGCTTTGTGTTCCCTCATATTTATATTCTTGTGAAACAGGAAGCCATGACCGGTCAGTCATGTTCAGTCACCGGGTGGTGGTGTGCTAACCAGTTGAGGAATGGGAAACATATGAATAGCCAGCCTTGAACTCATCTCTCTAATTTCTTGGGTTTGCAGAGCATTATGGAGCAGGTTATGGACTGAAGGCCCCTGCTGTTGGTTTTATGCCATGATGTTAATAAATCAACAGCTTGCTATGTCATATACCAATAATTGATCGTTTCATTGTTTGTATTCTAACACTTTTAACTGGAGTAGTTATTTAATTAGCTAATGAATTAAAAACCTATCCCTAACCCTGTCTTGTAGGCAAAGGCTATTTACACTTAGTCTGCCCACCATTAAGACAAAATTATGAAAGAAACCCATGCATTAACAGGAGCAAGGTGTGGAGAGTAAGAATACTGGATATAGCTTCTGAGTTTAAATGTACAGTATATTTTTCTAAACCCTTTCTTCAACTTTTTTCCCATTGCATATCATCTTGGAAAAGCATTCAATTAAAAATGAAGATATTATTCAAGTGGAAATAAAGTGCTTAACAAGTATTTAATAGTGAGGATACAAAAGCTGGTAACATCAGCACACAACTTTGAGTGGAACAGCATGCTGCTCTCAGTGAGAGTAAGATCTATGTGATGTTAAAGTTTATCAGCATCTGAGTCCAGACAGGCGAGTGCACTGATAACTCTACTGACATCAGTAGTTTACCTCCTTCACTGGCGTATGAAACTGGCAGCTGCTCTTCTAGCATGTCGATAAATTACATCTGAACTCTCCCAATCTTTATCCAATCAGGAAGAGTAACAAGGTGGAGAGTGTTAACCCTTCATGGAGTTGATCGCCAGTGATCAAACCAGGCTTTTCACACTTCAACTTGGAGACCCTTGTTTACATCCGTTCCACTGGTAATTTATAGGTAGTGATAAGGCTTTAAGATTTGAGCATTCCTTTTGGCATTAGTATTTTCATCGATTGGACAAGACCTTAACAGCATGTGACTGTTTAATTCTGCACTTTAACACTATTAATAAAAATATTAAAAAATATATATAAGTACATTTTTTTACAGATGAGAATTGACAGCTAGGTAATTTCCAAAATAATATGAAATTTCTGTAAAAATAATATTTATATATGATTGTATATTGTGATAATACAAACAGTTAACTGATTTGAATTCACCTTTAACATGATCAGTGGTCACTTTGACAGGCAACTTAATGCCTAGAGGGAGAAAATCTGCAAAAGGGTATTTGCAAAACTATTGTGGCTAGTAAAGTGATTGTTATCATTGGTAAACTTGAAATGCACATAGGTAAACACAGACAACTACATATGTGAAAGTACATCAAAGTAGCCCCACTGTAACATATTTTAGTATGAATTTACATTTATATTCTTTGATGCTAGTTGCTATAATTTCACAGTATTTTTTGTTTAACCTAGCAGTAGTAGTTCAACGGTTTTGTTATTGTAGTTACTGTTCTCTAACACAGTGGTTCTCAACCAGGGGCTGGGGCTCACTAGGAGGCCCCCAGATGGTTAAAAAATATATTTAAATTTTAATTTATTAATTTTAAAATACTGATTTCTATCCTGGAAAAGTAAGTAATGAAATCTTAAAAACACTATATTTTATAGTTAATGAAGTACAAGTCTATAGATGCAGCAAAAATTCTAAACATATCGTATTGGTATATAAATTGTGGGGTAAACCAGATTTTTCCAAAATCTTACCTATAAGGGAGCTCTAAATATTTTTGTGGGACAAATGGGGGAGAAAAGTAATGAATGGATAAAAGCATGATAATGGTGCTTTAACAAACTATTTGTATATTATATTATTATTGTATTATTATCATATTATTGTACAGTAAACATGTGTGTTTATGACAGGAAATGTCCCTCCCAGCACTGATGTTGTGAATGCAATGTTTTACTGAAATTACTGTTAAATATTGTATAATTCTGGCAATATTTGTAGGTCTTTAAAACATGGAATTTATAAAGACATTAAACCAGGTTATGGTTACTGTCCCTGAGATTCTGCATCATGGTATTGATGCTATGAGAACGCCCCCAGGCATGACCGGTATTTGAAGCATGTGTAGAACACACCAACCTTGGTTGACTGACAGCTGTAGTATGAGGTCACATGGTACGCCAGAGCGTATAAAAGGATGCCTGCATCAAACACCATCAGCTTCATGAAGGAGACGCACAGCCATGCCCAAGGCATGGCAACGCAACACAGCATCACATCCCCATTTCAGGGAACATCTACATAACCCTAGGACATTCCCTTTCAAGGGAACTTTGACACTGCATCATGGTCTTGACGGTATGAGAACGTCAATACCCACTATGCCATGCTGAGGGGATGTCTGCTGCAACTAAACTGTGAACTGTGCACAATCATAGTGAGCTAGGCATAACAAGAAGAACATGTTTGATCTGAAGGTCAGTCTCTGTTCACTCCCCTACAAACAGAACAAGGGAAAAGTGTTGTGTCATACTCTCAGCTGTACAAATGTATAGGATGTATGTCTACCTTTGAGTGCAGGTGAGGACACATTTGAGCTACGACCTACTGGAGAGGCAGGCCGAGCTGCAAGAGTGGAGATCCACATTGGAAACATCCCAGACTGATGCTCACAAGTCCATGGTAAGTTTGCTGTATGATGCTACTCCCACCACCTCTACTTTGTGTGTTTCTCTGCACAGACCCCATTAAACCAGGATAGGATCTTCCCAGGTCTCATTTTCTCCACCACCAGGACACCATGGACCCTGGGTGCACCATAAGCAAAAGGCACGATCCAGGCCCAGGTGAGGACCTTGCCCTGGTTTTCAAGATCTGCACCCATAATTGTTTCACTCCCCTTCATGAGAGTTTCAAATTCACAATTTTAGATATTGTTAGAGATCAGAAACTCCCCACTGTCTATGAATCTAACAGGTGGTAAAGCCTATCCTCTATCAGTAGTGAAAAAAGAGCTTCTTAAGGTGTAATTGGGCATCTGGAGGAAGTGCAGCTTTTGGTATAAATCACATAAGAGGGTTTGCTGTCTTCACATAAATAAACAAGACCAGTCTCCTGTGTCTGCCATGGTTCATGTATTCGAGCACAGTGAAATGTGATCAATAACCAGAGCCATGCTCTCCATATGAACTAGATAAAAAGCCTCTTGCCACTGGCATAATGAGGCCTTGGCTCCCCCGTGCAGCACTCCGTAACCTGTTTGTGATACTCTTGCTGAGGAGGAGAATGAGAGGATGCAGGATTTAGTTGATGTTTTAAGGAAACATCACTGACTGCATGTGTTCTGCTGGAGGGCAGTGCTGCATTTACTGCTTGAGCTCTTACATGCATTTAATTGTTGTACTTTCAAGTATGAGCTGTTGTGTGAGTCTGAATTTGTACAAATGACACTTAAGCACTAGACTACAAAAGTAAATTTTACCTATGTAAAACCATTCAGTCACGAGTTCTCCAGAAATATAAGAACTCCATGCAAAGATTAAGATAGGCCAAACCTCTCCAAACTAAACCAAAATATTTACAATTAGTGTTGCCATTAGATTAAAATAAATACATAATCACACTTTTTTGTGAAATTAATTGTGATTAATCCCACCTAACATTAAACACTGTGCACTGTGTACTTTTATATTGTAATAATTTCACATTAAATCTTCAAATTAATTTAAAAACAACATAAATACCAACTTTAATTTAAAGTGAACTTATAAATAATTTCACATTACACCCATTATCGTAGATGTAATAGTTACCTGGGCCCTTCAGCAAGTAGGGAATAAACAGAGTTAAATATAAATTTATCAAATAAAATTCTAAATAAGATAGATGGAATCCTGAAAGCTACAAAAGTTATTGGTTTCCTCTTTTTCTTTTGTTCTTTAACAGACATCACAGCAGCTGGGTTATTAGGTTATTTGGCTGCTGTTACTACTGCTCCATGGTCAAAGTACCGTTTCCACATTTGTTTGCTGGCACCTGTCTCTGATGGCGAGTGGATGTGCACATCCTGAAAAGTCTCCCATTTGATGTGTTGTAACGACGTTCTGCGTTCTAAATAAAAGACGTATTGTCAAGAGAAACAGAGACAGACAAACAATAAGTAATGTCAGTACAGGGTGGCTCCCCTGCTGAAGTGTGTTCGGTGAGGTTGGGTAAAATTGTGACCTGGCACAAACCAGTCATAAGGTTCAATTTTCTGAAATTGTGATTTATACATTATATGGAAGCTGAATAAATAAGCTTTTCAATTGATTTATGGTTTGTTAGGATATGACAATATTTGGCTGAGATGCAACTATCTGAATAGCTATCTGGAATCGGAGGGTGCAAAAAAAATCTAAATATTGAGGAAAATTGCCTTTAAAATTGTCCAAATTAAGTTCTTAGCAATGCATATTCCTAATCAAAAATTAAGTTTTTATATATTTACGGTAGGAAAATTACAAAATATCGTCATGGAACATGACTTTACTTAATATCCTAATGATTTTTAACATAAAAGAAAAATCAATAATTTTGACCCAAACAATGTATTTTTGGCTATTGCTACAATATACCCCAGCGACTTCTGTTAATAACCAGAGCCATGCTCTCAATATGAACGAGATAAAAAGACTGTTTTTGTGGTCCAGGGTCACAAATAAATCAATTCACATTCCCACCCTCCTAAACCCAATGGTGTAAGTGAGACGCCACTACTCCAAGGTAACTTGCACAAATAACTGTAGACTGTATGACCCGTTAACAATTAATAATGTATTCCTTTTCTCTTTTTAGGAAACTGGACTTTTTTTTTTAAAGAATTGGCTCTGTTTAAATGAACAAATGAAATAAAACTAATAGTTGATGAAAAGTTATCAAAAACTTTGATAAACCGTTCAACAATTCTGTTTAACACTTCATACACAAGTTTCCCAGAATTCATTTGAATATCAAAACACAAAAAAATATTTCCAAAAGGCACTGGATATCTCAAACAAAACTCTGAACCAAATAAATTACTCTTGAATTAAAATGATTCACTTCAAATAAACTCAGAAATAACTCTTGACTCAGTTCAAATGAACTCTGAAATTCAATTCAATTCAAGGGTTATTTGTATAGAGCTTTTAACGATACATCATGCAACGAAATTTAAGCAAATAGGTGTCTACAATATTAGTAGTGCTTAGCAGTGGTGACTGTCAGTAATGGACATATGCAAAAATGGTACGGAAAAATAAATTAAAGAGTAATCAAAACAGAGAGTGTGAACACTATAACAGCAAGTAGTACATGAGACTGCAATCAAAGTATAGCAAATGGTGGTAGTTCTGTATTTGTGTCATGGTTGGCATCATTGAGCTTCTCTGAGGGGTGGACTCATTCTTATCAGGTGTTTGGATCAGAGAAGATTGTGTAAATCATAGTAACCTGTGATGTCTAAAGCCGTGGCATGAAAAAAAAACAGAGAAACAAATAAAGACAAATTAGCGGAAGCTGCGGGTTTCAAGTTTTGATTTCCAGATAACTGGCAGCAGTACTAGATATGAGAGCATTTTGAAGCTTGGCCAAGGAGTGGGTCTTTAATCTAGATTAAACAGGATAGGAGTGTTGTTATGAACCCCGAAAACGTTATAAGGAAGGCTATTCATGGATTGGAGCCCAAATCGACCAAAGCTCTACCTCCTTTAGGGACTTTGCTATCTAGGTACTACAAAGTCCCGAGTTTCGACTTAAGGAGTGGGTGATGGATTGTAGATGGTAGACCAGACTAGTGAGGTACGCAGGATCTAAGCATTACGGGCCTTATAGATAAGTAATAATATTTTGTAACTGATACAAAACTTAATGACTCTTGTGATTCAACAGATGATTCAGTTTTCACACCAAACCAGTTCAATTACCTCGTCAAGTTCGTCAGTCGTGCAGCTGATCAGTAAAGAGTATGTGGGTTTGGCAATAATGTTGTAACAGTCTGTAGCGAATGATTGAAATTGAGAGGATAAAGAATGACTGGTGTGACTTGCAGTGACTTGTGTGACTTGAGCTGAACTTGTAATACTGAAATGAACAGAGGGGGCCGGGGGGGTACAGGGTAAGAGGGAAAAATTAACTCTTTTATTTTAGCTCAGGTTTTCAGAGGGGGGAATCGAATCTTAAGATTCAAAATCAACCTGATTGAACTGATTCCAAAATTGATAGTTTACACTTTATCAACAGTCGTCTAGCGAGACACTAACATCAGTATATCTTACCAGCTTGAATATTTGTACTATCCCTGCCCAAAGGCTAATAAATGCTTGTGATCATTTATAAGCTACAAGCTAGGTAACTAAGGATCTGGGCAGAGTTTAACTTTAAAATTCACGACACAAGACAATAATTCTTATAATGAAACAACAGATTCTAGATTACATTAAACTAAACTAATGAAAACACACACACATACCCACACACATACGGTTGAAAGGATGAGGATTTTAACGGAGTTCTGAGGAAGTTCTCAAAGTTCTAACACTCGTTTTCTATGAGTTCTTTAAATTCAACCTGAGAAAACTCATAAAAGCAGAGATTTAGCTTATGTTTACAGCTTAATTAGTACAGCACTGATTTCAGCAGATAGAAGACTTTGTTACTTGCGTTTGCGCTGGAAAGCTGAACTGAGTTTCCTTGTTGGCTGCTTGAGGGAATCGCAGCGCCTTTGATTGGTTGCTGATCTGTCGTTTGGATGACAGTTGTATTTTGTAGTTGTAGTTGTAGATGTAGTTTCAGGGGATGCCCTCCTGATGAATGGGGTTTCCTGGTGGTGCAGAGGCTTTGGCAGTTCTTCTGAAATAATCTGAGCTTGTAAGACTTTAGGCTTTTGAAGATCTCTGGCAGTCACGAAGTTTCAACTGAAGCGTTTGAGTTTTAGATGACCGATCGCTATGATGGTTGCAGCGGTGTGCGCAACTTGAAGCGGCGATTAACCAAGGGCGGAAAAATAAAAAAAAGGCACTCAATCTGTCTCGGGACATTGGGCTTTGATACACTATGGCCCGCGCCATCGGCAGGTCTATGGCAGCTATGGTGGCAGCGGAGAGGCATCTGTGGTTGACCCTGTCTGAGATGAAAGAGAAGGACAGGGTCTTCCTCATGGACGCCCCGCTTGCGCCTTCTGGCCTGTTCGGCGACGCCATCAATTCCGTCGTCGACAGGTTTCAGGAAGCTCGTAAACAGGCGGTGGTGTTCCTGAGCTCGCCCATCCATTGGACTGATTACACACATGATTAAGAGCGTGGTCAAGCTGAAGGCGTTCCCATAGCGTTTCGACGCAGCGTCTCATTCCCTCTGGGAACCATGGTTACAATCGGAACCTGGAGAGTTTCCATACTTTATGGTGTTATTTAAAGTTTCTCTGGGATTCATTTGCCTGTCAACATAACTATTTGTGAAATCTTTGAGGACACTTAACTGCTCCTATTCACTCGTGCTGTTCATTGGGATCATTTGTACTCACTGTGGTGTCTGTATACTTGACACAGCACTACAGTACTTGACATTAGGCTTCCTATATTGGACCGTTAAGATGACAGACAAAAAAAAAAGTTGAAAGACTTAAAATATACCTCTACAATTAATTATTAAAACATAAATTGTGTGCATTGTCCTGCAGTGTTTGAACTCCATAGTGAATGATTCTTCAAATCAGTTTTGTTATCGCTTTTACTTTACTTAGTAAGCAGACACACCATTTTCACCTGCTAGACCAAAAAATAGGTGTAAAAATTGGAAAATCACAAAGTGATTATCAACACTGCTTTAAAACAAAAGCAACTAAAAGGAAGGATTCAGCCATTCAACCTACCTAAACATAAAACAGGTATTTTCTCCTCTTATTTTTGCTGATTTAAAGCTGCTTATAATCTGAAGATTATATACTGCATCATTGTGTCATCCGGGATGTTTGTTTCTCCTCTGTTCTCCTTTTGGGATACATATCCTTTTGTGCAATGTGTCTTGTTTGGTTCTCCGAGCATCTGTCAAATCTCACCCGGGATTAGAAGCACTGTATATGTACACACAGCGTGCTCTGAGATTTCTTCAGGCTTTTTCTTCTTCAATTATTTATTTTCTTTCTCTCTCCACTCCAGACTAATGTTTGAGAAACAGCCGGAGAACATTTCTTGCTTGCATGGAGCAAAGACCACATGGCAAATGATGATGCTGATGTCTCAATATTGCATGAATGGAAGAAAAGGGTCAAAACTTTCACATCTGACCCTTTGGGTGGATTGGTTTAGTTTGGCTGTTTCTTTCAGGATGGTTTTCTTTATTGTTTGTGATATGTCACGTGCATTTGTGAAATGTTTACACATTGTTTCTGGTCGTTTTGTAAACAAATATTACTGTCATAATATATTATTAGTATTACGATATCATATATATACACACAGTATCTCACATAAGTGAGTACACCCCTCACATTTTTTAAAATATTTTATTATATCTTTTCATGTAACAACACTGAATAAATGACACTTTGCTACAATGTAAAGTAGTGAGTGTACTGCTTGTGTAAATTTGCTGTCCCCTCAAAATAACTCAACACACTGCCATTAATGTCTAAACCGCTGGCCATGAAAGTGAGTACACCCCTAAGTGAAATGTCCAAATTGGGCCCAAAGTGTAAATATTTTTTGCGCCCACCATTATTTTCCAGCACTACCTTAACCCTCTCGGGCATGGAGTTCACCAGAGCTTCACAAGTTGCCACTGGAGTCCTCTTCCACTCCTCCATGACGACATCACAGAGCTGGTGGATGTTAGAGACCTTGCGCTCCTTCACCTTCCATTTGAGGATGCCCATGCTTGGCCAATACATCACCTTTACCCTCAGCTTCTTCAGCAAGGCAGTGGTCATTTTGGAGGTGTGTTTGGGGTCGTTATCATGTTGGAAGACTGCCAGTTTCTGAAGGGAGGGCATCATGCTCTGCTTCAGTATGTCACAGTACATGGTGGCATTCATGGTTCCCTCAATGAACAGTAGCTCCCCAGTGCCGGCAGCACTCATGCAGCCCCAGACCATGACACTCCCACCACCATGCTTGACTGTAGGCAAGACACACTTGTTTTTGTACTCCTCACCTGGTTGCCGCCACATATGCTTGACACCATCTGAACCAAATATGTTTATCTTGGGTCTCATCAGACCACAGGACATGGTCCCAATAATCCATGTCCTTAGTCTGCTTGTCCTCAGCAAACTGTTTGCGGGCTTTCTTGTGCATCATCTTTATAAGAGGCTTCCTTCTGGGACGACAGCAATGCAAACCAATTTGATGCAGTGTGCAGCATATAGTCTGAGCACTGACAGGCTGACCCCCAACCCCTTCAACCTCTGCAGCAATGCTGGCAGCACTCATACATCTATTTCCCAAACACAACCTCTGAATATGACGCTGAGCACATGCACTCAACTTCTTTGGTCGACCATGGCGAGGCCTGTTCTGAGTGGAACCTGTCCTGTTAAACAGCTTGGCTACTAGGCTGCAGCTCAGTGTCGGTACTTGGAAATCTTCTTATGCACGCCATCTTATGTTAGGCAACAATTATTTTTTAAGCTAATCAGAGAGTTCTTTGCCATGAGGTGCCATGTTGAACTTCCATTGACCAGTATGAGAGAGTGAGAGCGATTACACCACATTTAACACACCTGCTCCCCATTCACATCTGAGACTTTGTAACACTAATGAGTCACATGACACCGGGGAGAGAAAATGGCTAATTGGGCCCCAATTTGGACATTTTCACTTAGGAATGTACTCACTTTTGTGGCCAGCGGTTAAGACATTAATGGCTGTGTGTTGAGTTATGTTGATGGGACAGCAAATGTTTATTAAATTTTTTCTTACAACTTGCATTTTGGCCTTCTCTTTTTGCATCAGCTTGCCAATGATCCACAGTCTGGATGGTTGGCAATTATAAAACAATCCAGGGAAGGAAAAAAAAATGATGGTTTTGACTAAAGATCACTTTAGGTACAGCGGGTGATTTCACATTCATTGATTTAATTTAACACGTGAGAGTGACAAAAAATTTACAATATCATTCTTGCACACTGTTTATTTCACTTAAAAAAAGTTGTTTTTTTTTTTTTTTTTGGGAGACAAAAGGGCATGTGATTGACTGTTCATGCTGGTTGTCATATAATGAAAGCGAGACAGTGATTCAAATGCTCAAAAAAATAGGACACAGAAATGTGAATCGTATTGAAGTTCAATTAAAGCAAAAAGGGACATATCTAAGCTGCAGTTCCTCAGTTGCCAGTTGTGGTTTGTTTTTGTTGTTTGTGTGTGTGGTGTCGTGTGTGTGTGTGGGTGTTGAAATCTACAGAATGTTGAAATGATGTAAACTTTAATAGTATGTACAATACTTTCTTTTAAGAGACTTTATAGGAGTATTAACACAATTTTTATAGATGGTGTCCTCATGTGATGAATTAAAGCCTCTAGTTAATGTATGCACGCTCCGCCTGCGCAAAAAGGCGATTGGAAGGTCGCGTCGTGGGACAGACTTATGCAGCGGAACAAAAACCCAATGCAGGACAGACTCCTGGCTTGCTTGCTGCTTCTCCTGCTCTCGCCTGTCGCTGTGTTAGAGCACTCCACGTGTGCTCACGCGCTTACCATCAAAAGTGACCAGCTATCTAAACTCAACACTTCAGTGATACTTCGTTTAAATCGTCAACAAACTTGAAAGTCTTGCAAACTAAGACTTTCGGCAGAACTTCTCACGCTTCTGCTTCATCACAAACCAACGAGGGGTTCCCAAAGGACGTCATTCCGACGTCACCGACCAGTCAGTGACGGGGTTTCCCTCAAAGACCTCCAGGAAGCCCGCGTCAGCCACAGAGTCACCTCAGCTATCAACCAGCAGAACGCAAGTAAACAACAACTCTCTAATCTGCTGAACTGGTGAATTTAGATTCTCTTCTCTGTGAATTCTTAAGGTGAATTTCCATCACTCGTGAAAACTAGGTAGAACTATGAAACTCAGAACTCTGTTAACAGACTTTCCTTCCTCTGAAACTACGTGCGTGTGTATTGTGTGTTTTAGCTTAAGTTATGTAATCTAGAATAGCCAATAAAAATTAATGTTTCATTTATAAATACCTCAATTGCTGGTGTTAATATTAATTCCGTGTCAACTCTACTGCCAAAAAAAGAGCCTTGCGCATGCGCATAGCTCTAATCATAATAATTACCTCACTTTAAGAGCGACGAACCACCATTATCATAACCACCGACTTTCAACCAGTGGCAGGGAGAATTATCACCAAACCTTACATCTTCAAGTGTAATATACCCTGAAACATCAACTTCTCGCCTGGCCGATGAGCTGATAAAGTGTGAACTATCAAATTTAGAATCAGTTTGAATCAGGTTGAATTAGGCTCTTCAAATACGAGTCCTATCAAAACCTGAATGAATTAATAATGATTAATTCCCTTACAACTAAGTAAAATTATTACACCATGTACTGCATTAGTTGTCATCTCTTCTTGACAGAAGAAAAGTTTAAGCCAGGACTGCAGGGAGAACAACTGCAGTTGTCAACTGGAAGAAGGCTGTTGAAAAGATCCATAAGCATGCAGCCACTGAAGCCCATATGATCAGTATGGTGAGGTGGGCCAACAATAGAAAGGGGCCTTTAGTTGAAGCTTTTAAAGCTCAGGCTGCAGAATGTGAGTTACAAAAAGAAAAAGAAAAAGAAACACAGAATAACAGAGAAATCCTGTTTCGCTTAATAGACATCACAGTGTATTTGGCAAGACAAAGACTGACATTTAGGGGACATGATGGAAGCATCACCAGTTCAAACAGAGTAAATTTCCTTGAGCTTGTGCACCACTTAGTGGAATATGACAGTGTCCTCAGAATGCATCTTGAGTGTATACAGATCATTCAGTCCCAAAAGAAGAAGCCAGAGGTGACACTTTTATCCAACAGGACCCAAAATGATCTAATACGATCTCTTGGAACACAAGTGAAGAATGTCATTCTGAAAGAGATTAATGAGGCCAAGTTATTTTCAATTCTTCTGGATGAAACTACTGATGTGTCACACACCGCAAGTATCCTGTGTGGTCCGGTTTGTTCATGACATTCAAATGTTCAATCTCTCCTTCAAGTCATTTCTCCTGCCGTACCTGCACTCACTCACATCGTTAAAACAACCCGTCCACAGTGGTGTTTTTCCCTCACCAACATTTAAACAGGCTCGATTATCCCACTCTAAGAAACCCACTTAACCCAAACTTTTTAGGAAACTACAGCAGACTGGTTTCCCTTCTACCTTCATTGCAAAAACACACTAAGGAGTTGTGGTTCAACCAAGTCTTGCATCTCACACCAGAAACAATCTCCTGGACAGCACCAATCTGGGGGGTGCTTCAGAAGTGGAAATTGACCCCGAACTTGACTTGGCTCTTACGATGAAGCCCAAGCTGGCAAGAGGCAGTTCCAAATTTTCTATACTATCTTGCGGATCTGCTCAATGCTTTTGAACGGGATGAACCACCAGATCCTCCTGTCTACCCTATTGGCAAAGGGCATCTCAGGTACCACACTGCAGTGGTTTGAGTCTTACCTCTCAGATAGGTCCTTCAAGATATCTCGGAGAGGTGAGGTGTCCAAGTCGCAAAATCTAGCTAATGGGGTGCCTCGGGGCTCAGTTCTTGGACCACTTCTCTTCTCTGTCTAAATGGCATCACTATGTTCTGTCATTCAGAAACATGGCTTTTCATATCACTGCGATGCTGATGACACTCAACTCTACCTCACATTCCATCCTGATGATCCGACGATAGCTTCTCGCATCTCAGGATGTCTAATAGACTTGCTGGATGAAGGACCATCACCTTCAACTCAACTTGGCTAAGACAGAACTGCTTGTGGTTTAACAAACCCATCACTTTATCAAAATTCCACCATCCAATTAGGCTCATCAACCATAACTCATTTAAAAAACAGCTAGAAACCTTGGAGTTGATTGATGATAAGCTGAATTTCTCAAACCACATTGCTAAAACTGCTAATTTGCATGGCTAACAATAGCTGCGCATAAAATTCACGGCCATTAATGCGTGCCTAAAAACACCACGATCGCACCTTTACTAAATTCTTACTCGAGTTGATGTGCCCTCTAAAAGATTGCGTTTGCAAGGAACATACATTATTGTCCTATCTCAAGAGCACAAAATCACACTTTCACGGATTTTTAAATTAAATGTTCCCTCCTGGTGAATGACCTGCCCAACTCAATCTGAGCATCTGAGTCCTTGGCCATCTTCAAGAATCGGCTAAAAGCACATTTCTTCAATCTTTATTTGACCCTCTAAATCTAGCACTTTCTATTCTATTTTAATTCAAATTTATCTATATTTATCTTCTTTGTGTATGTATAAAAAGCACTAGCTTTCATTGTCTAGATATATTAGATCTATATATATATATAGATATATCACACAGGGGTTTGAAATTAACTTTCATCACCAGCCAATTGGCTCCTCAATTGTAAGTTACTGCCATTCTCATAATTTCTACTAGCCAAAAAAGTTAAACAAATAAATAATGAAAAAAAGCCCGGAGGTAAGCCAACAGCTTGAGGCTTTCCACACTGGATGCGACAAAGTGACCACTGCAAATCATTTATACTTTGTCAAACAGTAGGCTACGTCGGGTGCCAACCGCTCCTGGTGTCTCGACCTGTTCCGCCAAATTCAGCTCCACCCTAATTTTTTTTCAAAAAAACACCACCTGAAGCAACGAATTAGGGTCTTCAGGCATCACTTAAAACATTACAAGGAGGTGTCTTGGATAGAGTTGGAGCTAAATTGCAGGACAGTCGATTCGCCTAGGAGCAGGGGTGGGCACCCTGGCCACTAGAAATGGACCGAGCATCGTTACTGTCTGGATTGTCGTGCTGTTCCACATCCAGTGTAGGCCGCATCACCGATTTATAATGGGTTCTATAGTATTTTGTCGCATTGGTGTAGGACCACGTCGAGCTTTTGTTTCGTTATTGCTTCAATGTAAAGGCAACAGGGCACCCGGCCACGCCAGTATGGTTGCGTAGTGACAGGGTCAGGGGGGACTGGGGTTAAAATTTGGCCTGGACAAATCCCAAGCTATCACAGCCTCAAGGTCCCATGGGAATGTTTCGATGTGTCATAGGCCGTCAATGAATAAGTAAATAAATAAATAAATAAATGAGGACAAAAACAAATAATGATATATTACTGAATTCACAGCAAAGACAACAAACGAATAGCTTACGCATTTTTGTACATAGAAATGCATACAGTATAAGCATGATTTTCGTGCTAGAACATAGGAAATTTTACTGCGAATAAGCTGTATCTTTCCTCACCTCATGTCTTTCCCAAACCTGAGGAGTTACTTTCTCTGTTAATCACAAAATATATTTTAGAAGTTACAAAACCATTTGGTTACCTTGTTTCTACTGTCTGGAAAAAGATTTCTTGAAATTTCTCAAAAATACTTCTTTAGTTCCACCGAAGAAGAAAGAATACAGGTTGACTGACATGATGCTGACGTAGCCAAAATGAAGACAGTTTTAATTTGGCGTGGGTATCCTTAAGAACTTTATAATATTTGTAAAGGAAAACACTCATTTCTAAGTGTCTCTAAAGTACAGAACACTGAATTTTTATCTTAATCAAGTCTTACTTGAATTAACATTTATTAAATAAAGAATGAGAAAAAAAAAAATAAGAGAAATAAGCTATTAAAGTTGTTGACATTGCAGTTGTTTACAGGCATTTACCTTGTCGTGGCTGTTTTGCAGGCAGGAACCTTTATGTTGGCATGTCCCCCCAACTGTAGAAACACAATCTGTGCATTTGAGGATCGAGCGTTTTGCGCTGTTATCTCTTATAAATGTTGGCAGACGCCCAGCGCTGTGCGGGAGGGAATGCCCCGCTCTGATTAACGGCACCGGGTAGCGTCGCTTCACACTTTTGGAGTACTTGTTTTTTGCAGTTTCGCGTGGGCTGTAATTTAAAAACAACGCCTAATATGAGGTCTCCCTCGCTTCAGCGATCGACCCACGGGACATTCAAGCCCGATGGCTTGTAGTACAAGCTGGGATGTTCAAGTAAGCAGATATGCCCAGATTCTGCACAATTAGGCTTATTTAATATATCATGATGAGTCGCGAGTCGTATTACACTAAAATCTGGAAGATTTGGCTTACCATGACACTTGCTATGTGTACTGGTGAGACTAACCGATACTTGTCATTGAAACTTACAGAGCGTGCTCTTTTGTTAGTTTGATTGTTTCTATGGTCTCATTGTAAGTCCTTTGGATAAAAGCGGCTGCTACAATGGAACTAAAGTAATGTAATCAAGGAGCGTTTCATCCCAAGTGTGTCACGTTTAAATCAACAAAACTGGCCAAGACTTGGAGGAAGTCGGTAATGAACTTCTTCAGAAATGGTTGAATGCTGAAAATATCCAGGGTCAAGGCTATGATGGTGCAGCCAACATGAGTGCTAGTTACAAGGGGCTGCAGGCTAGAATTCAGAGGCAAAATGAAAAAAGCACTCTTTGTGCACTGCCACACACAATGTTTAACTTTGTGTAGGGGACATGCTAAATCAAGCCCCATTGGGCATTTCTTTTTATTGGAGAGACGGCTCCTCCGGTGTCTGGAGAGAGTCCGGCCCGATCTAGAACCAGCCCGCCGTCAAGCCTGCCAGCCAATTCTCAATCAAGCCAGCCAGTCGCTCAGCAGTCAAGCCCGCCAGCCGCTCCGTTGTCAAGCCGACCAGCCGTTCCTCTGTTAAGGCCGCCAGCCGCTGCATTCTCAAGCCCGCCAGCCACTCCGAAGTCAGGCCCACCGGCCGCGGCATTCTCAAGCCCGCCAGCCATTCAATTGTCAAGCCTGCCGGCCAATTCTCTCCCAAGCCCTCAGCTGACAATAGCTGTCTCCTTCAACTCTGCTCTAAAGAGGAGAATGCGGAGGAAGAGACTGTCGGTTGCAGCCCCTGAGTCCACTCCAGTGTCGACTCCAGCCCCTGAGTCCGCTCCAGTGTAGGCTCCAGTTCCCACATCCAGCCCAAGGAGGGCTCCAGTCCCCGAGTCTAGCCCAGAGTGGGCTCCTGTTCCCACGTCAAGCCCAGGGAGGGCCACAGTTCCAGAGTCAGGCCCACGGAGGGCCTCAGGGGCCGATATTTTCCCCAAGGAATTTTTTGGGGGGGGGTATAGGGATCCGGCCGTAGAGGCCGGGCCGAGTGCCGAGGACAGGCCCCCTGAATTGTCTGCTCCGCCATGGCCTCCTGAACTCTCTTCTCCGCTATGGCTCTCTGAGCTGCCTGCTTCGCCACAGCTCCCTAGTCTGCCTGCTCCACCATGGCCCCCTCAGTTCCCTGTTCCGCCATGGCTCCCTAGTCTGCCTGCTCCGCCATTGGTCCAGGAACGGGTACCACCCTGGAGGCTGTCCGTCCCATGTAAGCCTGTCCCTAGAGGCCTCCAGAGCGCCGGTACCCTCCCCGATGGAATGTTGTGCACGGGACGGCCTCCGGGGAGGCGGGGATAATGTCCGCTCAGGGATGTGTGGTTGTTTTCCTCCCCCATGTGTTCCATGTTCCCCCTGTGACCTAGTTTCTCCCTCGTGTTAATTATGTTTATAGGTTTCAGGTGTCCCTCATTAGTTCTGTATATAAAGTGTGTTCAGCCCCTTGTTTCCTGTCCGGTATTGGTCATCAATCCCCTGTGATATGTGTGCATTCCTTTTTGTAAATAAAGACTTTCTTCACATGTGCACTATTTTTAAATAGCTTCAAACATCTGCTCATACAGATATATTTTAAAATCTATTATTTTAATTCATACAATATCAAAAATAGCAATATGATAAATTACAGCAATTCTTAAATGGTTACATTTATTATAATAGTTAAATATGCAATCTTCCATGAAGTACTTCAGTTCATCAGTCCAACTGTAAACTGTTTATGGTTTCTAAGCAACTTGCTAAAATTATAATTCAATATGAGGTCACAAATGTATTCCTTATGGGATAAAGCTACTACAGCTTCAAACATGGCACATTCATGTATGTTATATATATATGCATTTTATATAACAGATTTTTATAATTTCATTATGTTTTGTTACGTTAAATTTACCATAATCGTAATAAGATGTAAAAAAAAAAAAAAACTATTGCATGTATCCTAATTAACGACAACTCAAGTAGTTTTGGGCCATGTTCACACTGTCAGCAACTAAATGACAAAATGTTGTCACAGCAGCAATGCAGAGTAGTGCAATGATTTGGAATTGCAATGCAAACTCTATGGTTTCCATGAAGAAACAGTTCTACTCACTGAAGCACTGCTTTCACTGGCATCTATAACCTTCTCAAAGCCAACTCAGCTTCAAATATACTATATGGCTTTCAGTCATTGTGTGTTATCTTTGCTGAACCAGACGTACTCTCTGCTTTCCCACAATTTACCTGTCAAATTCAAACGTCTTGATGGTTTAGACATACCCAGGTGTGAGCTTGACACTCAATTAACCTCCAATGATAGGAATATTTTTCTTGTAGAGAACAGTATTTATTCAGTGTTTAACCGTAGTGGATAGGTCAGACAAACACAATAATCACAGAGTAATAACCATGCTGAATGGTTCAATTGTCTTGAAAATGAGTTCTGGTTTTATTACAGATGTGACGTGGAGTCCAGCCCGGGGAGTACCACATGTGGTTGCCACGCCCGCCGGACGCTCCTTAGTCGAAGTGCCGGCCGGCGTCTCAAGCCCGCTGCCTCTGAACTCAGCCGGCTCCGCTCACTCAGGCAACGCTACACTCTAGGCCTCAGCCCCCGCTCCTCAAGGCTGCGGGTGTGACGCGTGTTCGTTTTGAAACAAAAACTACTTTGTGTGGCTTCCACAAGCGGGCCAGACTAGAAATCAGTGGTTAAAATTGTCTGTAAGTAGGTTTTTATATTTAAAGAATTTGCCACTGACGATTCAAACGCAAGTTTTTAGCAGTGTAGAGTAGCGCTTGTTGTTTGTCATTTCTCCGATCACAAATGCAGACATGGTTTTATGTTTACGTGGCGCGATGCAACGCAACGTGTAAAAAGACAGTATAAGTCATTATAATACGTAATTATGTCCCCACTTGATGCAACAAATGCCTCGTTTATAAGGGTTTTAATGTTTTTGTCTCGTCGCTCCAGCGGGACAAGGCATCACAATATGGCAAAATAACATTTCCGTCACACGCTTGAGGAAATCGGCCAATCACAACACACTGGATAGATGGCCAATCAGAGCACACCTCGCTTTCAGACCGATGAGCTTTGTAAAAATCGATGCGTTTCAGAAAGGCGGGGCATAGAGAAGAAACAATAATGTACAGTATGTGGAAAATAATGTGTTTTTTTGAACCTTAAACCGCATAAACACATTTCATTACACCAAATACACAAATAATGTTATTTTTTAGCAGCATATGACCCCTTTACATCACTGATAACATTAATAACACTGCCTTAAATATGGTGATGTTGCAGAGCATGTGAGCGGAGCGGAGTAATATTTCCGTAAGAGCGCAGAGAGCCCTTTCTGAAGATGCGTTCGTTCCCTAGTTTAGTAGGCCTAAATCGTGGAATGAATTATTATATTTTGTAATTACTTATTAAAATCATTATTGCTTAAAATTAATAAATAATAATAAATTCATTTAAAAAATAATAATACCTGCTGACGTCGTAGAAACTAATTGTTAATTTGAATTATATTCGGAGCTCCGTAGTTATTAAATAATATCAGTTAAACTGTAGACCTAAGCTAACACAAAGCTGTATATAGGCCTAAATACAGAACCACAGAGTACAGAAGATATTAGCCTAGACCACTNAACATGACTCATGTCTCAACCATGGAGATCGAGGGCTAATTATGGTGTGACACGATATATTACAAAACCCATCCGCTGATCATTGAAGGACCATATCCTACTTCATGATGGAGGTCACAGGTTAATTTGTCACTCCCAGGATGTGGGCTACAAACAGATGTCATTAAAATCTGCTGGACATTAAGGACAATAGCCTAATTCATGTTCGAGGTCACAGGGTAAGAATGTCACTCCCGGATGGTGTGCTACAAAAATATTCATTAACATCTGCTGGACATTAAAGGCAATAATCCTAATCATGTTAGAGGTCACAGGTTAGAATGTCACTCCCGGAATATGCAGACCAGATGGCTTTGACATCCGCTGATCATTAAAGGATCATAACCAATTCATGTTAGAGGTCACGGTTAATGTATGTCACTCTCCCGATAATATGCTAGAAGCCAGATGGCTTTGAACTCTGTGAACATTAAAGGACAATTACCCTAATTATTTGCTGAGGTCACAGGTTACTCACGGTCTTAAAAAAGGTCTAAGGTTAACCCCTAAGGGGGCGTGTCTAAATGTCAAATTCATCACTCAAAAATAATGACATAACGTGGATCTAATAACTTCTGCAGCTATTTTCACGGAAATAAAGTTAACGAAAATCAATTACACTTTTTCAGTTTTTGCATTTTAGGTAGGTTTGCTAAGGTTAGATTCATATATTTAATAAATTGTAATTAATACATTACAATTAATATAATTAAGAAGAATGTAAGAATTTCGCTCTGAAACATGATAATTGCTATTTATCAGCATGCTTAATTTTAGACAATAATCCAAGAATTTCGTTACAAACAGTAAACAATTAGGCCTACTAGAGAAATGTTATGTCGGAGCGGGATCTAAGCGGGAATTGGTTCACGGTGAGCGTGAGCGGAATATTAACGGAGCGCTTGCTTGTGCGGTTAGAGCGACTGAGCAGAGCGCACGTCCATAGAGCGGAAAACGTAGCGGAGCATCACACCGCTCCGCTTCGCTCACATGCTCTGATTGTGACTCTCTGATTAAACAAGACACACTGGCAAACAATTGGCTGATTAAAATTCCAGCTTTTCATCATGCTATTTACCACAAATAATTTTGAAGTAAACAAGTCTATTTCTTCACTGAATGCATAAAAATGATCATTAGAGACAGCTTTTTTTTCTCTCGGTAAACAGCAATGCACAATGGTCTAGCCATTTGGCTACTTTTGGTGAGTTCATTACAAAGATGCTAATGTATGAAGGTATTTTTGGTGCAAAACAACTGAGTGACCGTGACAGCGGAATTTGTAGTTGTAGAGAATAGCCACACATGTGTAATAGTAAATTTGAAGTCACAGGCAAAAGTTGCAAACTTGTAGATATTTCTTTCTCTCCCACAAACACAACACAACAGTTACACGTTCTTGAATCCTTCACTGCAGGTGCACAAATCCTAGTCTACGAATCACAAATCAAGAAACTCGTACGCTCACAAGTTTTGCTACTTTTGCTGCAGTGAATATGGTGCAAAACACATTC
The DNA here is from genome assembly GCA_018155175.1 of Sinocyclocheilus anophthalmus. Classification (NCBI taxonomy): domain Eukaryota; kingdom Metazoa; phylum Chordata; class Actinopteri; order Cypriniformes; family Cyprinidae; genus Sinocyclocheilus; species Sinocyclocheilus anophthalmus. Next base: position 144,075 of record JADLZN010007292.1, on the reverse strand, counting down.
ACACACCTGCATCAAAAATGTGAAGTCACAGACGAATTTTGTACATCCGCAAATCAGTTTGTGAATTCTTGCAATGAGATTTGCACACTTGTAGAACGTTTTCTTACATATATATATTTTTTTCTTGTATGCTTTTTCTAGCACAAACACAAGTACACAACTACAACGGCGTGAATCTGCTGCTACCAGTCTCAAACACTGTTTTTTCTGTGTCCGCTTTTGCAATGACAAGTTCTTTCAACATCCGCTCTCTCCCTTATGCACCGCTGCCTTCTGTGTGATAACTGGTGCAAAGTGCTTTGTCATCTGTAGAGTTTAACGGCGCGCACTGGTCAGAGAGCAGAGAATTTCAGCCAATCAGAAGAGCTCATTTGGGCACCTGAAACACGCCCCCTAGTTTTAGCCACAACCCCGAAAAATCGCGAGCTGCGAGCATCTTGACAACGACAAGTATCAAAAAAGGTACGTGGCAATTTTTCCTTTCTGAAATCATTTGTTTATAGCTTAAATACAGCTACGTTGGTAAACAGTGTTTCTTAGTTAAGTTAGCAAATCTTATTTCACGAAAGGTAAGCTAACGTTAGCCTACCTGCACTGTTAAGTTTGCTATTCAATCGTCTCGTATTAAATTACACTATCTAATATAACGATTTATTCCTTGTATTATGTTATGCTTTACCTTATAGAAAAATAACAGATCAGGGTGCATCTTCACAGGTGAATAAGTTAAAACCAAGGGTACCATGTTTTTTTTCTTTGGTGAATAGTAATTTTTATTGGGATAGCCTACTATAGTAAACTAAAGGTAATTTACAGCAGGCAATCTATAGTAGGTAATTTGCCTAGTAATTACTACGCTCAGTGTTGGGTAGGATTACTAATTACTTTAGTTATCTCAGTTTTCATTCCTTTGAGAATCCTTGTTTTTACCTATTATAGATTGCCTGCTGTAAATTACCTTTAGTTTACCTTTAGTTTTCTATAAGGTAAAGTATAACAGAATACAAGGAATAAATCGTTACAGACTGTGTAATTTAATACGAGACGATTGAATAGCAAATTTAACAGTGCAGGTAGGCTACCGTTATCTTACTTTTCGTGAAATAAGATTTGCTAACCTAATTAAGAAACACTGTTTACCAACGTAGCTGTATTTTAGCTATAAACAAATGATTTCAGAAAGGAAAAATTGCCACGTACCTTTTTTGATACTTGTCGTTGTCAAGATGCTCGCAGCTCGCGATTTTTTCGGGGTTGTGGCTAAAACTAGGGGGCGGGTTTCAGGCGCCCAAATGAGCTCTTCTGATTGGCTGGAATTCTCTGCTCTCTGAACAGTGCGCGCCGTTGCCTCTACGGATGCACAAATCACTTTTGCACCATTTATCACACAGATAGGCGGTGCATAAGGGAGAGAGCGTGAAACTTGTCATTTGCAAGCGAAAAACAGTGTTTGAGACTCGTAGCAGCAGATTCACGCCGTTGTAGTTATGCACTTGTGTTTGTGCTAGAAAAAGCATCCAAGAAAAAAATATATATGTAAGAAAACATTCTACAAGCGTGCAAATCTAATTGAAAGAATTCACAAACTGATTTGCGGATGCACAAAATTTGTCCTTGACTTCACATTTTTTGATGCAGGTGTGTATATGTGTTTTGCACCATATTCACTGCAGCGATAGTAGCAAAACTTGTGAGCGTACGTGTTTCTTGATTTGTGATTCGTAGACTAGGATTTGTGCACCTGCAGTGAAGGATTCAAGAACGTGTAACTGTTGTGTTGTGTTTGTGGGAGAGAAAAAAATATCTACAAGTTTGCAACTTTTGTCTGTGACTTCGGATTTACTGATACACATGTGTGGCTATTCTCTACAACTACAAATTCCGCTGTCACGGTCACTCAGTTGTTTTGCACCAAAAATACCTTCATACTAATGTTACATGTTGACTGAGAATAAGATGAAATGAGATTGAATAAATGAGATTTAATTGCTTTTGCGTTCACTCTCAAAGGTTTCGTGTTCCCATAAACCTTTGCGAACAAAAATGTTGACCAAAAAATAAAAATTTTGAACAAATGCATAACTGGTGATGGAAATAATATGAGATGGGCTTTTGAGAGTGAAGACCATTTCTTTTGCAAAAGAAAGCAAAAGTTTTGCAAGCAAAACAAGTTTCTCAAGGCAAAGCAAACATTTTGTAAGCAAAAGCACTGAAGCATAATTGCAAAAGCAATGAAACCAATTTCTTTCTGCCATTTGATCTTGTTTCCCCTCCATGTGATATTGCTCTATGGTTCAGTACTAGTAAAATCCATTAATGAGAGGAAATGGGTACATTTAGCACTAAATTGGCAAAATAGGTTGAATCTTGAGTAATCTTGCATATTCTAGTCTTAAGTGTTGCACTGAACATCATCAACATTAGGTAACATACAACCTTTTGGAAGCGAATTTTCCACTCCCCTGTATGACTTCAAGAGTCAAGCTCAGGCTTAAGAGCCCAGTTTTACTCAGCACTTGAAATCCCATGCATACAGGTGCATCTCAATAAGTTAGAATGTCGTGGAAAAGTTCATTTCAGTAATTCAACTCAAATTGTGAAACTTGTGTATTAAATAAATTCTATGCACACAGACTGAAGTAGTTTTTAGTCTTTGGTTCTTTTAATTGTGATATTTTGGCTCACATTTAACTAAAACCCACCAATTAACTATCTTAACAAATTAGAATACTTCAAAAGACCAAATAAAAAACATTTTTTAGTGAATTGTTGGCCTTCTACAAAGTATGTTCATTTACTGTACATGTACTCAAATACTTGGTAGGGGCTCCCTTTGCATGATTACGGCATCAGTGCGAGCGTGGCCATGAAACATCACCTGTGGCACTGCTGAGGGTGTGATTGAAACACCAGTTGCTTTGAGTAGCATCCTTCAGGTCACTGCACTTGTTTGGGTTGGGTGTCTCTCAATCTTCCTCTTAACATACTCCAACGTTTCTGTATGGGGTTCCAGGTCATGCGATTTGCAGGCAATCAGCACAGTAACACATGGTCTAGTTGAACAGCTTTGGTGCTTTTGGCATGTGGGCAGGTGCCAATCCGCTGGAAAAGGAAATCAGCATCTCCAGAAAGCTTGTCAAGAGTGAAGTGCTCTAAAATGTCCTGGTAGACGGCTGCGTTGACTGTGGACTTCAGAAAAAACAGTGGACCAGAGTCCTCTTTTTCAGATGAGAGCAAGTTTTGTATTTCATTTGGAACCAAGGTCTTAGAGTCTGGAGGAAGAGTGGAGAGGCACAGAAACCATGTTGCTTGAAGTCCAGTGTGAAGTTTCCACAGTCAGTGATGATTTGGGCTGCCATGTCATCTGCTGGTGTTGGTCCACTGTGTTTTCTGACGTCCACAGTCAACGCAGCCATCTACCAAAAAATTTTTAGAGCACTTCATGCTTCCTTCTACTGACAAGCTTTATGGAGATGCTGAAGTTGGCCTTTTCCAGCAGGATTTGCACCTGCCCACACTGCCAAAAGCACAAAAAGCTGGTTAAATGACCATGGTGTTACTTTGCTTAATTGGCCTGCAAACTCGCCTGACCTGAACCCCATAGAGAATCTATGGGGTATTGTCAAGAGGAAGATGAGAGACACCAGACCCAACAATGCAGATGACCTGAAGGCCGCTATCAAAGCAACCTGGGCTTCCATTACTCCTGAGCAGTGCCACAGGCTGATTGTCTCCATGTCACGCCGCACTGATGCAGTAATTCATGGAAAAGGAGGCCCAACCAAGTATTGAGTACATGTACAGTAAATGAACATACTTTCCAGAAGACCAACAATTCACAAAAAAATGTTTTTATTGGTCTTATGAAATATTCTAATTAGTTGAGATAGTGAATAGGTGGGTTTTTCTTAAATGTGAGCCAAAATCATCAATTAAAATAACCAAAGACTTAAACAACTTCAGTCTATGTGCATTGAATTTATTTAATACACGAGTTTCACAATTTGAGTTGAATTACTGAAATAAATTAACTTTTCCACAACATTCTAATTTATTGAGATGCACCTGTACATGTGTCATTGATTGGCATGCTGGGTAAGTGTTTGCGTAGGGAGAGCTGGAAACCATTGCTCCCTGTATCTATGTTTAGCTCCTAAGCTCATACCTCTTAGTCTTGACATGCTGGCAACTGAACTAAATGTCAAACATCTTTCATGATATACTACAGTATATCATTTAAACAGAAATATTTTCAATGAATGCAGGACTCTATATGAACAAACCAAAACAATTTGAGGTTGGGAGGTGACACGCATGTCCTAGATTTGATATTGACTTCTATGGAACTCAGGTGGTACAAGTGTTGAAAAATTTTCAAAGTAGGGCACTGTGTTTACCCAATAGTGGAGGCTGAGATGTGACACACATCCAAAAGCAAAATTTGCTTTGTGTCTGAAAACTATTACCTCAGTTATCTAATAATAAACATTGCACAAGTTAAGATTAAAATTAACTCAAGATGATGTGTGAGAGAAATGGTATTTTTAAACTTCTTAAAAATCATGCATGCATAATCGTATTACTATTGTAAATAGCCATGTGTAACAAGGACAATGTAAAATAAAGAATTGCCAACTTTTGTCATTTAGTATGTTTAAGTATTTCTAGTTCAAACATTACATCTGCCAAATGCATATTTCTGAATTTTTATGGTCAGCGTGTGTTCTGAAAAATTGGTGTATTTAGCCATAAATCAGAAATCAGAAAAAAATAAAATTAAACTTCAATACATTTTGTAGTTATGTAATGATGATTATAATCAATAAAGGGAGGTGCTGACCACAGTGGCATATGCCATAACTATTAATGTGCTTGAATTTAACAGAGATGACAGGCATGAACAGACATGTCTGCTTGAATACAGAGCTGCTGATTTTCACAGTGAGACAGACATTTCTACATACACATACCAATAATTTCACACATACAGCACATTAGCTGGAATTCTCTCTCAAAGAAAAGAAAATGTAAAAACTAATAAACAAACAAACAAATAGAACATACCTTTAAATGCTAATGAAATGAGAAAATAATATATTTAATTCCAAAGTTGGTTTAGATGTTTTAGTAAATGTCAGTGTTTTAGCATTTGTCAGTATTAAGTGGAATTGACAATAACTTGGCTGTCACCTCATGATTTGTAATCATGAAAGGTTACTGTAGAGTTAAGAATATAAATCAAATGCCTGCCAATGTTCTTTATTTAATCAGTGATGATCCACGTTTAAATCAATTAAATCAACATAACTCTGATCTGTCAGGCAAATCTTGCTGTATTTAGCTAAAACATACAGAGTCCGTATCTAATTCTCACATTTTATAATTGCAAAAGGTGAATCTGTACTTGTGAAATCAAGAGATCATCATCTCTGCTGTATATAGGAAGAGATTAAATATAACACATGACAGTGGGTCGGGCTTCTAAAGTAGGACACATCCAGGGATTATTATGGCCAGTGTTTATCTTTTCTAGTTTATCTCCCTTTATGCTCTGACCACTGCCAGACAAAACACTATATTACCATATATCTAATATTATATAGTATATATTATATATGGTGTATTTTGTCCACTTTATTTTATAGATAATATATATATATATATATATATATCTATATATTATATATAATATTTATATATTAACAACCATAACTAAACGTTGTTTTCAGAAAATATACCTTTGAAGTAAATGTATTTTCCTCACATCAATGGCAAATAAATCAATATATAAAAAAAAAAAAAAAAAAAAAAAAACACTCAAAAAAAAAACATTTTATTTTAAGCATAGACCTTACTATATTTTATTGCATTTATGCTACAAGAAGAAAAAAGCAAATGTGGCAAGAAAAATTAATTCTGATAAGTAATTTATAAATAATATATTATCTGAAAAGCATTAATACACATTGTTCCTCAAATGATTTTACATTTAACTGGAAAACAAAAAACAAAATACCTTAACACCCTTGTATGTACATTTTTATCTGCAATGCATTTTTGTAATATAATTTGAGACTAAGATATTAAGACTATTCATCTAAGACTTACACACTGCACTTCTTGACCTCATGCGCTCTTTGATCTTGTATGTGGTTGAGATTCAATTGAAATCGGTATATATCTGTATTTGCAGTCAAGACCCCCTCAGGGTTGATCTTATACCACAAAATACTTTGAAACCAAACTATGGTGGTACAATCAGAGAGCAATGAGAAGAACAAATCCCTGAAACTTAACCTGTATTACTTGCTTTTGAAAGATCTAGTGAAACCTGCATGAAATTGGACTTAGAGAATCCAACAGAATGAAATGCTCTGGGCGTTTATATATATATATATACATACATATATACTATCCCTACTGGAACTTTTCTAGTGTGTTTAAATGTTAAATCCAGCATGCAACCAGAGTTCATAACAATAACAGCATGGCCTTAATTGAAAACACATCATTCCTTCACAAACACAAACTTTTGAAGATCTTGAAAATGGCCAGCCACTGTAATCTTTTGGAGATGAGACGGAAATTGAAAAGTTCGGCAGGGAAAGTCTTTCCTGAATTCTTGTCTTCTTAGTGGCACGCTCCACAGAGGCTTCCAAAATCCTTACTTTAATGTAAAATCTCTCTCCATCACCCTATTTTACACATAGGGCAACACAAAGCCATGCCAAAGAAAAGCACCTGATGATGGCAGGGCATACAGAGGTCAAAACTTTCTACACCTGTCCCAAACTTTTTGTGATTGTAAACTGACCAAAAATGTGATAACTGAAACTAGAGCGCTCTACAATGTCCTTTTGTTTTCTCAAGCAAATCAAGGACACTGTAACCTAGCCAGGGGATAGCATGAGATAGCAGGACTTGACCAAAACAAAATAAAAGCTTGTTTATTGTGAACTGGGGCACAAGGCAAACTCTCTTCTCATACCTCCTGCTTATAGCACAGGGATGGTGTTTGAAATGCAGACCCATATCACATGACACATACCATGTTTTGACATCTGGATGATTTGTCTGATCATGCTTGTCCTGTGTGTTCCGAGGTGTCAAGCCCACCCAAAAGGTCAGGGTATATTTTTCCAAGACAACATATTTTAGCCCAGCGTCTAGTACTCACTATACCAGACCTTCTGAGATATAAACAAATGAAGAATGCTACATTGCAGATTAACTATGCATGCACTGTATTATTCTTACATATACTGTAAATGTTTCTTACACTAACTTATAGCTGTGCTGGATTTTTCTAATAAAAATGGCACATTGTTGCTGTAAATTACTGACAATACTATTAAATCATAAACAACATACTAATTTAAATTCCTGCACACAGTATTTCACCCATCAGGCACATCCTGACATGAAGAGTGTTATTTTATAAACGTAATTCAAGATTTGCATCAATTTAAATGAAAAAACCGTGCCATTGGTATGACAAATTTTGCCCCCAAACTCACGTGATTGGTTATTTGGCTGTGTTGAGCAGTTTATACAGTACCCCAGGTGTGTTCATGAGAGAATTACTAATTAAGAGATCCTGACTTGTTGAAAGCATTTATATCCTCATAATTATAACTTGTAAACTCAGAATTGGAGATAATAATGCATTTGCACAATTATTGTTATTTGTCTTTTTTAGTCTAGTGAATGCTCAAATAACACGAATTAATAGTGGTGCCACAGAAACGCAAAATTTTGAAGCTAAGAATGCAAACAACAGCGCCACCTCAGTGCTTGGCCAAAATGTCCTGCTTCATCAAGCACAAGTACATGATTTATTCTGACTGTAGCACTGAGCTCAAAAGAGCTGATGAATGAGGAATGACAACACCATCAACACAGATACCTCCTGACAAAGACTCATAGAATAAAATTATGTTTTATAGAACAAGAGAAAGTGAAATAATCACTCAGTGAGGTTTATTCTTAATTAATAGATTGAGGCGATGTCCATCTGCCTCAGTATAATCATAGTTTAACATGCAGCATGAACCTAGTTTTCAGGTTATTATCATACCGTGAGAACTATGCTTTGGGAGTCATCACTTTCTAAAGCATGAGACACACGATAAGGATGCAAACTGATCAAATGGCTTTGTTCCAGCGCTTAGAGTCTTAAGGTCTGTATGTGCTTTAACTTGATACTAACCTCTCAAAACCTCAACCCTAAGTTCTCTACCCTGCACTATATTTGATATACACTATAAATGTTACAATTACTGATCATGAAGCAAGAATGAGTAACAATAATGCATTTACAAACTTTCAGCTGTTTGCATTTTTCAGTCCTGTTGACTTTACCAATGTCAAGCTTTTGGACAAATTTCATATGATCTCACAGGAAATGTGTTCAAAATCTCCACCTTGCCACAGGCAAATGACAAAAGATGTTTTGTGAAGAATGCTTTGAAGGAATGCAATTCACAATTCATGCATGAATTTCTTTTGAAACGCATCTATTATGGTGTGGAACCATGGCTGATGCTTTTAAAGCACGTGCTGATCTAACGCTAACCTTGTGAAAAAGAAGTGTGCTAAATTTTACTGAATGTGCACGTGTAGTGTACTTTAAATCATAACTATATAAAAACAAATGTACTTGCACGTAATATAATATAAATTAAATTAAAGACCATTTAAGTGTACTTAAAGAGAGTACTTCCAGAGAGTAATTCCAGATGATAAATCTTGTGGAGTTGATCATTTGGATGGTAAATTGCTGAAAATAGTAGCTAATCAGATCTCTCAAACAATTTGTCATATATTTAATAGATGTGTCCTTAGTGGTGTATATCCGAATCTTTGGAAAGAATCTAAAATTATACAAAAAAAATGAAAAACAAATTTTTCAGGTTCTAACTGTAGGCCAATTAGTATACTTCCTATTCTGAGCAAGCTCTTGGAAAAGATTATTTTTAAGCAAATTTTACAATATTTTAGAATTACTGGATTACTTACTAATGCACAACATGCTTACAGACCAGGACACTCCATAAGTACCGCTCTTATACACATGACAGATGAATGGTTAGCATGTTGATAAGAAATTGGTCGGTGCTGTTTTAATAGACTATACAGCAGCTTTTGATGTTATTGACCATGATATGCTTATTGCTAAACTAAAATGTTATGGTTTTTCACTCAAAGCTCTTGATTGGATTGGAAGGTATCTTTCTCATAAAAGACAGAGTGTTTTATAATGGATCTTTCTCGGAGGCTAAAAATACCTATTGTGGTATTCCACAAGGTAGCTGTTTAGGTCCATTGTTGTTCTCTATGTTTATAAACGATTTACCATATGTTGTTGATAAAGCAAATATAGTTATGTATGCTGATGATTCTACAATGTTTTCTGCGGAACATACATTAACTGAGCTTCAGGAAAATTTAAGTAATGGGCTATTAACAATTACGAAGTGGGTTTGAATTAATAAACTGATTTTAAATATAGAAAAACTAAATGTATTGTTTTTAGTTATACAAATAATAGGACTAAGGCTACTGATTTGAATTTATTTATTAATGGGGTGCCAGTGGAACAAGTAACAAATGTTAAGTTGCTGGGTGTGATACTAGACAATATGTTGTCCTGGTCCAAACATATAGATTATATAAGCACTATGGGAAAAGCCATAGCGGTGGCCAGGAAATGTTCTGCATTTATTCCATCTTTGGTTTTAAAAGATGTGGTACAGTCATTAGTTTTATCGCATCTTGAGTATTGCCCTATGGCAGTGTTACTCATTGCGCGGCTCGTCAAGCTTTAATGTGTGGCTCGCATGGCAGATGGCAGTAAATAATGCAATGATATGATCAATACAGATATTTAATAAAAACATTAAAAATAAGCAGGGCTAAAACTAAGCCATTAAAAAAAACTCACACCGTGTCTACACTGGACGCGAGCGTAGTGGTGCGATGCGACAAAAGACAATAGAACCCATTTTAATTATGGCCCTATGATTTCTGCGATGCGGAAAACGGGGACGGAATCGCGGAATTGCGGAGAAACAGAATTTACTGTATAACGCGGAATGTCACGGAATTTGTCAAAGTTTGAGTGAATAAATCAAAAGTAGGTTATTACACTTAAATCAAATCGCAATATTGACTGGTTTCTGTAAATATTAAGCTGCAAAAATACTAATTAAATATTTCCTGCATGTCTCTTTATGAATGAATGGCACAGACGCACGGTTTCATTTACTACACACATACTGAAGTGCGCAGTGTTTTCAGTGTCTGCTGTCTGGCTATATGAGAACATAAATACATGAACAACAGTCAGTGTCAACTCTATTATAAATAATTTATATTTGAAAAATACCCAAAACAGCGGAATTACAAGATGGAAATATAGACTAGAAAGGTATTTAAACTTGCTCTTACCTCCATGACATTGACTCACTGCTGATTTGTTTTGGCAATCTTTCCAGCTCTCAATGCCGAATGTGCTCTTGGATGGTTATACATGATGGGCTAATGTAGAAGAAAATAACTTTAAATAAATAACTTTAAAAAATAACTTTTAAAAATAAACCCCTTTGTATTGCACTGCATATTGTATGTTCAGGGATGACAGATTGAGAAGCAGACATGCTATTTATGACTGGATGTAACTTTTCATACTTTGCAGTAAAAGTGGCTCTGCTATTAACTTTGTCCTATAAGTGCGGCTCTCGTGAAAAAAATAGTGAAGACCACTGCCCGATGGTATGGTCAAGTGCATCTGAGAAACATAAAAATAAAATTCAGATGGTTCAGAATAGAGCTGCCAGACTAGTGCTTCATTATCCATTTCGGGCTAATGTTAGAGACATGCATTGAAAGTCATACATTTCGCTTGTTTTGTTAAAGGGGTCATATGATTGCTAAAAAGAACATTCTTTTGTGTATTTGGTGTAATTAATGTGTTTTTGCTGTTTAAGGTTAAAAAAACACATTATTTTCCACATATTCACACGTTATTGTTTCTTCTCCTCATATCCCACTTTCTGAAACGCATTGATTTTTACAAACCTCATCGGTCTGAAAAGTGAGGTGTGCTCTGATTGGCCAGCTGTCCAGTGCGTTGTGATTGGCCGAATACCTCAAGCATGTGACGGAAATGTTACGCCCCCTTGCCATATTGTGATGCCCTGTCCGGCCGGTGCTACGAGACATAAACATTAAAACCCATTGTAAACGAGGCGTTTGTTGCATCCAGTGGGACATAATTACAGATTATAATGACTCATACTGTCTTTTTACGCGTTGCGTTGCATCGTGCCTTGTAAACATAAAACCATGTCTGCATTTGTGATCGGAGAAATGACAAACAACAAGTGCTAAGTACATTGCTCCAAACTTGCGTTTGAATTGTCAGTTGTGAATTCTTTAGATATAAAAACTTACTTACTAAACTCACGGCGGGCTAGAGTGAGCGGAGGCCAGAGGCCTAGAGTGAGCAGGCCGGCTTACGTGAGCGGCGGCGGGCGACTTGGTTGAGCGGAGGCAGGCGGGCTTGCGGCAACCACATGTGGACAGCCAGGGCTGTGACTTCGCTTCGTCCACGGTGAAAGCCGATCCGGCGATCCACAGCACGAAGTTGATGTATTTCCTCAGCGACCAGCACGGATCAGCTCCAGGCATGACGAAGCGGATATGGCCCTCTTTTGGAAGGCCAAACAAAGTAGTTTCACTTTCATAACGAAACACACAGCGCCTTCACTACATGGCGACAACAAAACTACAGCGAGAATAAAAGTTACGCCTTCTTCTTTGCGTATACATTTGGGTGGCGTTATGTAAATCTTCCCACATCGTGACATATACAAGCAAGTCGTTTGTAGTAGGCGGGGTTGACTCTTAACTTTTTCCAATTGTGTTGGTATATTTTCATAGTAATCAAGTATCATACTCCTTGTTTTTTCTTTGAAAAGCTTGTTTATGTGGTACTTAGACATGATTATAAAACACGTCAAGTGAGTAAGGCACAACTTTCTTTTACTGTGTCCACAAACTAATTTGATGAAAAAGACTGTACTTTATCGAGGCTCTGTTTATATGGTTCCCATAAATATACGAAAGTGTAACTGTACATTTTTGTACAAGATTTGCTTATAAATATGTAGATGTATATTTTAAGTGCTGTTACTGCTGAGATGTATAATATTGTGATGTGATAAGTGAAATTGTAGTTTTATTTATTTGTAAGACTGTTTGTCTTGGATTGATTTGTGGACCCCAAGACTAGCAACCACTTTGTGGAAGCTAATGGGGATCCAAATAAACAGTAAACAATAAAGAGAGTACACTTAAATATTCTAATATTATTACAAACATTTAAATGCATCATTTATCCTAAATGTGTCAACAGAAATTACAATAAAGTATATTTTAGTTTACCATAAATGTTTGTCTTGGCAGTACGCTTTAACCATATTTCAAAGAAAAAATTTTTAGAAAAAAAAAAAAAAAAAAAACAAAAAAAAAAATAAAATTATGAAATGACATATAAAGACGTACTTAAGTCCTACTTAAGTGGTTTAAAGTAATTAAGTATTTACATTGTATAAGTATATTACAGCATATTGTAAGTACTCTTTTTTAAGTATGCTAGTGTACTTTATTCACAAAGAAGAGAGTTTTAACTAGACATGGCTGTTTTAGTACACAGAAATTAAAGCCATTATCTGAAATATCAGAAATATCCGTTTAAGCAGTTAGTATCTACACAATCAATTTAACATCATATATGCACATACAGTACCGCATCAGATATACATGCTGACGTGAAAATGGGACCTATATAGAAAGACCACAATGTGCAATATCTAGGTTTCCAACATGGCCCTGCACGTGTTTACATATAGCCATAGCACCATATGAGACTGGAATTCATGGGGACTGGCATGTACCAGAGAGAGGTTGTCTGAGTTCACTCTAAACAGACTCAGACGGGGCTGGGTGATCTGCCAAAGAGTAACATGTTTGACATAATCTATAGGTCTATAGTTTAATCATATATAAAGGTCAATACTTTAGAACCAGGGGAAGGAATTCACATGACAGTTTCAAATGGCTGTATAATCTCACTTATTAACCAAGAATCATGTGGTGACTAGATGCACTCATTTAGCACAAATTATTATAGTCACTCAAGGTCATGTTTCTATTATAAGCATATTTTGCACTCTAATCTGATGTAATGATAATACTAATATATTTAACTTTAATAAATGTAACAGTAGTGGACTTTAGAGTCAAAGTCCAAACCAGACTTAAAGAGGACTATTCTGACTAAGATAGAATGAATTATAGTTCAGAATAAACTACATAGCTGCAGGAGAAAGTACCTTTATAGCTACCCTTGAGCAAAGAGTTATAGTAAAGCCACAATAAACACATACCTCCTGGAAAAGCCCAGGAGGTATGTGCTGCATTGCCTGTAGATCAATCGCTTGATTATGAGATCGTTAAAGCGACAGTGTTACGGGCATATGAACTAGTTCCAGAGGCCTATCGTCAAAAATTCAGGTCTCATTCAAAGTCTTTCAAACAAACTTGTGTAGAATTTGCTCGAGAAAAGAGAGTACTTTTTGAAAAGTGGTGTTTAGTCGAGTTGTTGACTTTGAGCAACTCCAGGAATTATTGTTACTGGAGGAGTTCAAAAACTGTATGCCGGAGGCTGTTGTAATATATTTGAATGAACAAAAAGTTAATTCTCTTTCTGATGCCGCTGTGTTAGCGGACGAATTTGTTTTGATGCATCGCCCTATGCGTCCTGAGAGAACTATAGTTAATGTGGCGAGAGAAGAGACTCTGGGGTTTCCTCAAACTTCGAGGCCGGGGAAGAGTGTAAAACCACACCGTCAGTTTACTTCGGGGCGAACAGCGGGGAATAGGGTCTGTTTTTTTTGTTTAGATCCTGGCCATTTAATTGCTGATTGCAAGGCCTGGAAACAGAAGGCGGCTGCTAAAACTAAAAATGTGGCCTTTGCTCAGTCTGTATCTAAATTTGATTCTACCAATGGACCGTTTATTTTGCATGGCACTGTATCATTTGCAAATGGTTCTGAAACTAAACCAGTTTCGATTTTGCGAGATACTAGGTCTGCTCAGTCCTTTGTATGTAAGGACGTTTTGCACTTTTCTGATCAGTCTTATACGGGTAGAAATGTGTTGGTGCGAGGCATTGAGATGGGCTGTGTTCCTGTTCCACTCCACAACGTTCATTTAAAATCTGATCTCGTTACAGCAGCTGTTGAGTTGGGTGTGCGCCCTAAATTACCTGTGGACAGGGTTAGTATAATTCTTGGGAATGACCTTGCTGGGGCTAATGTTTTTCCTTGCCCAGTGGTGGCTAATAGACCTGATGCCTGCCTTCAGCCGGATTTGTCTGTGCAGTTTCCTTCAGTGTTCCCTGCCTGTGGGGTAACGAGGTCGCAATTAAAGAAGCTCAATGATGTAATTGACATCTCTGATTCTTTTCTTGGTACTGGTTCTGAACCTAGAAAAGATCATTTAGTTGTGGAGGCTGAAGTAAAGTCTAGTTCGGAACCTTTGACAGCTGAAGGAGTTAATTTACAGGTGGGTCGAGATCAGTTATCCCTAGCCCAGAAGTCTGATCCTACATTGCAAGATTGTTCTGAGATGGCAATTAATGTGAATGATATCTCTGATTTGAATACAACGTATTATTGGGACGAGGAAGTTCTCATGCGTAAATGGAAACCTTCAAACTCTGATGCGGCAGACTGGCAGGTGAGATATCAAATTGTGTTACCGACTGGTTACCGATTACAAGTCTTAAAACTGGCTCATGAACATCCTCTCTCGGGACATTTGGGAGTCACAAAAACATTTCACCGTGTATAACTAAGTATTATTTCTGGCCTGGATTAAAATCTGCGGCATCAGATTTCTGCCGTTCGTGTGATGTATGCCAGCGTGCAGGGAAGCCGAATCAGAAGATTCCTGTGGCACCTTTGTATCCCATTCCTATGCTAAGTGAACCTTTTGAGAGGTTGATTATTGATTGTGTGGGTCCGCTGCCCAAATCGAAAACCGGCATCAGTACATTCTGGCAGTTATGTGTTGTGCGACGCGTTATGCAGAGGCTATTCCGCTGCGCTCGATTAAAGCTCCTTTAATTGTGAAAGAATTGGTGAAGTTTTGTACTACTTTTGGTCTGCCTCGAGTAATTCAGACTGACCAGGGGTCAAATTTCACCTCGAAAGTATTTGCACAAGCACTTGCCAAGTTGGGAGTAACGCATAAAATGTCTAGCGCATACCACCCCGAATCTGATCGCAGGGAGCTCTTGAAAGGTTCCATCAGATGTTAAAGTCTATGCTCCGTGCCTTCTGTGTGGAGACGGGTAAAGATTGGGCAGACGGGTTGCCTTTGCTGATGTTTGCCATCCATGAGTCTGTTCAAGACTCATTGGGCTTTAGTCCAGTTGAGCTTGTGTTTGGGCACACCGTTCGTGGGCCGTTAAAGCTCTTGAGTGAGCAGCTGTTAAAGAAATCTAGTTCACCTGTATCGGTTCTTGAGTACGTAAGCTCTTTTTGTGAGCATTTACATCAGGCGTGTATGTTCGCTAAAGCTCATTTGGCTGACGTGCAATCTAAAATGAAGAAGCGATTTGATCAGAAAAGTGTATCCCGTAACTTTCAGGCGAGAGATCTAGTTCTTGTTTTACTTCCCATCCCTGAATCTGCTTTTCAAGCGAAATTCTTTGGTCCTTATGTAATAGAAAAGAAGCTTAGCCAAACGGATTATGTTGTGGGTACACCGGATCGGAAGCGTAAGAGTCGTGTATGTCATATCAACATGCTTAAGGCATATTATGAGCGAGAGATGACACCGACTCCCTCGTCATCAATGCTTGCTACCCCTATTCTTGTCGATTCTGAGCAGATACAGGAGGGTGTTGTGGCGGATGACTATCAAGGTTGTGGGGTACGTCTGGAGAATTCAGTTGTTTTGAGCAACTTAGATTCTCATCTAGAGCATTTGCCGACATGCCAACGAGAGGATGTAGTGAGAATGATACGAAAATACCCCTCTCTATTTTCTGATGTTCCTGGTAGAACTACAGTCCTGTGTCATGATATTGATGTGGGTATTTCTTTGCCCATAAAGCAACATCAGTACCGACTGAATCCTATGAAATGAGCAGCGATGAAAAATGAGGTAGATTATTTGCTGAAAAATGGATTGGCCATCCATAGTCAAAGTCCATGGAGTTCTCCATGTCTGTTAGTCCAGAAACCAGATGCTTCTTTCCGTTTTTGCACGGACTACCGAAAGGTTAACAGTGTGACTAAGGCAGATTCTTTCCCTCTACCCCGAATAGAAGATTGTGTTGATCGAATTGGCTCTGCCACTTATGTCACTAAACTAGATCTCCTTAAAGGGTATTGGCAAGTCCCTTTAACTGCCCGTGCTAGTGAAATATCTGTGTTTGTCACTCCTGATAGCTTTCTGCAATACAATGTAATGGCATTCGGGATGCGGAACGCTCCAGCGACTTTCCAGCGACTGATGCAGAAGGTTTTGTCAGGAGTGCCGAATTGCGAAGCATACCTGGATGATTTAGTCATTTATTCGAACAGTTGGGAGGATCATGTGAATCGTTTGGATCTAGTGTTCAGCCGTCTGGCTGAGGCTTCCTTAACTTTGAATCTTTCAAAATGTGAGTTTGCAAAAGCAGTGATCACGTATCTAGGGAAAATGGTAGGTCAGGGGCATGTGAAACCCATAATGGCCAAAGTGAGTGCAATCCTTGATTTTCCCATTCCTGTAAATAAATGAGAACTTCGAAGGTTTTTGGGAATGGTAGGATACTACAGCGGATTTTGTTATAATTTCGCAACGGTAGTGTCCCCACTGACTGACCTTCTTGGTACTTCGAGGAAGTTCGACTGGAATGCAAGGTGTGATCATGCTTTCACTGCAGTGAAAGATTTATTGTGTAACGCGCCAGTTCTCTCGGCTCCTGATTTCGCACAATCTTTTCAGTTGAGTGTTGATGCGAGTGCTGTTGGAGCTGGTGGAGTGTTGACGCAAGAGGATGACTCGGGGGTTGAGCATCCTGTGTGTTATTTTTCTAAGAAGTTTTCTAAATGTCAGCGCAATTACAGTACTATTGAGAAGGAGGCGCTGGCCATGCTACTGGCGTTGCGACACTTTGAAGTGTATCTGGGAGGCCATTGTAGCCCGATTAAAGTGTACACCGATCACAATCCACTAGTGCTTTTGTCACAAATGTCTAACTCAAACCAGTGTTTGATGCGGTGGTCTCTCGTTTTGCAGGAGTACAACCTTAAAATTAAACATCGGAAGGGTTCAGACAACGTAGTTGCTGATGCGCTGTCCCGAGTGTGCCGAGCTGATGAATGAAACGGATATTATTTTTTTTGCATGGAAAAAAAATTTAGTGATGGGGGGTGTTACGTCCGAGGATGTATTCAAGGTGTTTTTTTAATTGTGTACATGTGTTGGATGTGGTTTTGTTTGCTTTCCTTCTATCTCTCTCCCTCGTCACGAGACAGGTGTTCCAACCAGCTGTGTTCAATCTGGTGATGCCCGCTGTGATTGGTTGATGCCGGGAAGAAGCAGAAATATAAGAAGTGGTGGATCTGTGATGAGGGCGGAGAGAGAGACTTCTTTCCGCCAGGGCTACTCTTCCTCCTGGTTGCCCAGAGTCATTTGTTGCTTTTGGTTGATTTAGTTCTGAGTAAGTGAACTCAGGACTTTGTTGTGTTCTTGAGTAGAAAGAGAACTGAAATTGTTTAAAACCATTTTGATTATTTTTGTTTAACGTTAGCTATGTTTGTTAGTGTTCTTATGTTCTTTTGGATTTAAGGGAATGTAGGGGGAGGGTGCCATTTTCGTTAGTAATTCTTGTTTTCTCCTGGTTATGGGTAGACAGGAAGAGAGGGAAGTTGTTTGTGTATTTTATTTTCGGATTATCTTTCTCCAGGCAATTTATAAATATCCTTGGGTTAGTTAGTTTGGTTTTGTTTGTTGTTTTGGCCTAGCTCTCCCCTGAAGTCTTTGTTCCCCATATGTTTGTTAATACTTCCTTTTGAGATTTATTGTTTGTTTACCTTATCTTGTCAAATTAAAAGAGATTAATTTGAATTGGTGTTTGTGTTGACTCTGTGTCAGGAGGTTGGATTGCCCTGGTTCTTTCTCCAAGGTTCTTTTTTTTTTCTTTAGATGATTTTCTTTATCTTTTTTTTGTTACTGGCTCCCCAGCCCTAGATGGGAAGTTATGTAACAAGTTATGTAAGTTATGTAACAAATTCCAGGCTGCAGCAATGTCACATTGTGCAGAGGACTCATCTGGTTCCTGTGGTCTTGTCCCGGTGGCTGTCTAGGAGACAAGGCCCTCACTGGGATCTGTCTTTGTGGCTCATTTAGTTGTCCTGATCTCAGCTGACATTCAGGGCTGTACAGGTCCTCTCTAGGTGCTGATCCACCATCTGAGCTGGATACAGACTGGATCTGGTGGCTACGGTGACCTCGGAATAAGAAAGAAAGAGACTAATATTAGCGTAGATGCCATTCTTCTAACGATGTAGCATGTACATCGGGTGTTATGGGAAGTGTTCCCATTTCCGGTGTCCTAATTAATGCAGCCTAAAAATCCTTTAACTGATTTGAATATTAGAAATGTGTTAGTGTGTTATGTGTAAGCCAGGTTAAAGAGATGGGTCTTTAATCTAGGTTTAAAATGACAGAGTGTGTCTGTCTCCCGAACATTGTTAGGTAGGTTATTCCAGAGTTTGCGTGCTAAAAATGAGAAGGATCTCCGCCCCCTCACCCCCCCCCCCCCCCCCAAAGTTGATTTGATATTCTAGGTATTATCAAATTGCCAGAGTTTTGAGAACGCAGTGGACGTAGAGGATTATAATGCAATAAGAGCTCGTTCCAATATTGAGGTGCTTAATCATTCAGGGCTTTATAAGTAATAAGGAAGATTTTAAAATCTATACGATGTTTAATAGGGAGCCAGTGCAGTGTTGACAAAACCGGGCTAATATGAACGCATGAATTAACATTTCTGCATTTGACAGTGAGAGCATAGGTCATAATTTAGATACATTTTTGAGATGGAAAAATGCAGTTTTACAAATGTGAGAAACGTGGCTTTCAAAGGAAAGATTGCTATCAAATAGCACACCTAGGTTTCTAACTGATGACAAAGATTTGACAGAGCAGCCATCAAGTGTTAGACAGTGTTCTAGGTTATTACATGCAGAGTTTTTAGGTCCTATAATTAACACCTCTGTTTTTTTTCAGAATTTAGCAGTAAGAAATTACTCGTCATCCAGTTTTTTATATCGACTATGCATTCCATTAGTTTTTCAAATTGGTATGTTTTGCCTGGCCTCAAAGAAATATAGAGCTGAGTATCATCAGCATAACAGGGAAAACTAACACCATGTTTCCTGATGATATCCCAAAGGGTAGCATGTAAAGCATGAAAAGCAATGGCCTTAGTACTGAGCTTTGTGGTACTCCATACTGCACTTGTGAATGATATGATACTTCTTCATTCACTGCTATGAATTGATGGCGGTCAGATAAGTACGATTTGAACCATGCTAATGCACTTCCATTAAAGCCAACAAAGTTTTCTAGTCTATTCAAAAGAATGTTGTGGTCAATAGTGTCGAACACGGCACTAAGATCCAATAGAACTAATAGGGAGATACAACCACGATCAGATGATAAGAGCAGGTCATTTGTAACTCTAATGAGAGCAGTCTCAGTACTATGATACAGTCTAAATCCTGACTGGAATTTTTTTAAGTATGCTAGTGTACTTTATTCACAAAGAAGAGAGTTTTAACTAGACATGGCTGTTTTAGTACACAGAAATTAAAGCCATTATCTGAAATATCAGAAATCAGAAATATCCGTTTAAGCAGTTAGTATCTACACAATCAATTTAACAATCAATCAAACATCATATATGCACATACAGTACCGCATCAGATATACATGCTGACGTCAAAATGGGACCTATATAGAAAGACCACAATGTGCAATATCTAGGTTTCCAACATGGCCCTGCACGTGTTTACATATAGCCATAGCACCATATGAGACTGGAATTCATGGGGACTAGCATGTACCAGAGAGAGGTTGTCTGAGTTCGCTCTAAACATAGACTCAGACGGGGCTGGGTGATCTGCCAAAGAGTAACATGTTTGACATAATCTACAGGTCTATAGTTTAATCACATATAAAGGTCAATACTTTAGAACCAGGGGAAGGAATTCACATGACAGTTTCAAATGGCTGTATAATCTCACTTAACCAAGAATCATGTGGTGACTAGATGCACTCATTTAGCACAAATTATTATAGTCACTCGAGGTCATGTTTCTATTATAAGCATATTTTGCACTCTAATCTGATGTAATGATAATACTAATATATTTAACTTTAATAAATGTAACAGTAGTGGACTTTAGAGTCAAAGTTCAAACCAGACTTAAAGAGGACTATTCTGACTAAGATAGAATGAATTATATTTCAGAATAAACTACATATCTGCAGGAGAAAGTACCTTTAAAGCTACCCTTGAGCAAAGAGTTATAGTAAAGCCACAATAAACACATGAACCTAGCAAGTCTTCTCTATTTAAATAAATGAAGGCTTGGGTATAAAGCCATCTCAGCTGCTTTTAAAAACTGATAGGGCACTCTTTTCAAATAATGTGGTGAGCATAGTATCTGTTCTTAAAGAGATAGTTCAGTCTAAAATGAAAATTCTGTCATCATTTATGCACCATCATGTTGTTGCAAAACTTCTTTCCTAAGTGGAATACAAAGGTTATCTGAATGACCAAGCCACTCTTTTCCAAATATTAAGTGGGTAAAGATATGCTTAGTCCCCATTCATTCACTGTATATGGAAAAGAGCTGCTTCGACATTCATCAACATATCTTCTTTTATGTTCCCTGGAACAACATGAAGGTGATTAAATGATGACAGAATTGTCATTTTTTGGGTGAAATGTTCCTTTAAAGCTTATTTCTCTCAATGCTGTGAATCACACAGCATCTGTGCCGAACCTGACTCTCTTTCTTTGTGTGTCACAGACAGAACCAGGGCACACAGCACTGCATTTTGGGACGTCTAACAAGCCCTAGCACTGCAGCCAGAGATTTTATTGCACCACAGCAGTGTAGATATTTAAAGCAGGGATGTCAGCAATACTTCACAGCATCGAGCAGAAGCTGTGAATTAACCACAAGCACACTGTAAAAAAAAAATCCGTAAAATTTACGGTAAAAAACCGGCAGCTCTGGTTGCATTACCATAAAAAATACGGTAGCAACGCTTTAGGTTTTACGGTTTTAACTTAAATTTACAGTCAAATACTGTAATTTCATTAACTGATAAAATGTTATTATATACCAACCTATTGAAGCACTGACATCTGTTTTGTACCTTTGTAATACACTGATAACCACCAAATGCAGGTGGCGATGAGAAAGTCACATGTGAACCAAAGCCCATCACATGCAGGTTTTAAATAATAACATATATAGAAGGTGCACAGTGTCATTCACACAAACACCAAACACCATCATGGTAACACACATGAAACTGAAATAATGCAATAAACATTAATTAACAACATTAGGTGTAACACACAAAACTAATATACAAAACTGATAAGAAAAAAAAAAACATCGTTATTCAACAAAAAACATAAAATTTGAAATGTAATGCAGGGAATTCTGGGAATGTCAATTTACGGTTATTCACTGTAAATTATACGGCCTATTTCACTTCCAAAAAAGGTGTACTACCGTAAAATTAATGTCCAATACGTGTAATGTCCAATACAGTTTTTCACCGTATATAGTAGGGGAATTTACAGTTTTTTACCATTTAACAGGTTTTTACTGTAGCATTTTTACAGTCTTTTACCGTTAAATTCACGGTCATTTTTTACAGTGCAGGAATATCTAGTATTGATTATTACAACTATGGTGATGATTATACTTTAAAATAAGCAGTTAAACTTGATGAGAATTTTTATTTAAAGGCAAAAGATAAAGATGTCAGAGGATTAGGGATTTGATTGATGCTCTGTTATCATGGAAAATCAATATATGCATTTAAGCTGTTCCATGTAAAAGAGATTACAAGCTTTCCATTTAATGTCTAACAAATACATACTTTAGTAGGTCTGACCTGTACAATGTCGAAATCATACTCTAGATTTAATACTGTCACATGGAATTGTTGATGGTGTTGAAATTCTGCAGCAAAGCAAATACATCTTATATCATTATCTAGTCTTGTGTAAACTTCATATAGCTAAAACTGTAAATTCTACTCCTTGTTACAAGTATGGTAGAACCATCACTTCTACCACAAAAGACTGCTTTGTAAGTAATCTTCCTGATATATCTAAATTCCTCAGCATATCCAATAGCTCAGAACAGCTTGATGATGTAACAGAAACTATGGACTCTCTCTTTTCTAGCATTTTAGATACGATTGCTCCTTTATGTTTAAGGAAGATTAAGGAAAACAGTCTGACACTATGGTATAATGAGCACACTCGCACCCTAAAGAGAGCAGCCCGGAAAACGGAGCACAGCTGCAGGAAAACAATAGAGGTATTTCGTATTGCTTGGCGGGAAAGTAACCTATCCTACAGAAAAGCATTAAAAACTGCTAGATCTGATTACTTTTCATCTCTTTTAGAAGAAAACAAACACAACCCCAGGTATTTATTCAATACAGTGGCTAAATTAATGAAAAATAAAGCATCAACAGGTGTTGACATTTCCCAACAGCACAGCAGTAATGACTTTATGAACTACTTTACTTCCAATACCTTTACTTTCTATTAGAGATCAAATTGAAACCATGCAGCCGTCAGCTACAGTATCACATCAGAAAGTGCGCTATAGATCCCCTGAGGAACAATTCTACTCATTGTCTATACACTGTAAAATCTAATTAGTTGGGCTTACTTAAAAAAAGCATGCAAACTGATTCCCTTGGAAAAACTATGTAAAGTGAAATAGGAATAGTATGTTATACTGACAAATGCTTAGTTAGTATAGCTCACTTACACAAGAGTTCTAGTAACTAAAAAAAAAACTGTAGGAGGTACCTGATCCTTTCATTTAGGTTTACTCATGACTTAGTATAGCTACTCACTGACTCCCAGAGTGCATTGCGGCATGAATAAATTATGCAGTTGCTTTGTTTTTGTCAGACTCTGTTCCATGTGTTGTGTGTGTCCTGCTCCCCATATGCTTTCCCATGCCCTTATTTGTTTAGTTTCCTGTTCCTGTCCTGATTAATTAAGTTATTTTGTCCCAGGTGTTTCCCTTGATGTGTCATTGCTCCCAGGTGTGTCTCGTGATCCTCTCCTCCTGTGTGTATTTAAAGTGTTCCCAGTCCCTACTTCTCTGTCCGCTGTTAAAGGTCTTCCTGTGTTCGTCTCCCGTGGTTCCAATAAAGTCCTGTTAAAAGTATTCTCCAGCGGCTCCTCGTCCCTCGTGTGTGTTCAGCGTGACAGTTTTACAGTTGTTGATTTTATTTGCTGTCTTGTGTCAGAAGTAGCACAACAAAAAGAAATAAAATGGTTATTGTTACAGTTAATAAAAATAAATGTAATTTAATTGTTTCCATTGTTGTGATTCACGTGCTGAATGTTTAAGTCTGTGTGTGTGACCTTAGCATATTACCACACCCTATTAAGGATTATATAAACCCAATTAAAAGCATCTCAAGGTATTTATGAAAAATGAAACTTGAAAAAGTTAATTAAAAAACACAAAAAAACACTAATGCTTTAATTAGAAGTTAGGTCACTCTCTAAAAGCAATCTATTTATTACTTTCCTTCCCTTGAAGTCAAATAACTCTGACTTCATGATGCATTGCTGCATTAAGAGGAAGAAAATTATTGTAATATAAACAAAGTTCCAAGTGCCCAACCAAAGGGAACGCTACTCACTATAATGATTTTTTTTTAAAAAACACATTTTAGGAAAATCAACATCAATTTATAAAGTTAGCTTATGTGATGTTCTCTCAAATATTTAAGTTGTATTGAAAATTCAACATTCAAAATGACTTTGGGAAATGAGTGAATGCTACTAGTGAAAGGCGAAACATACCAATTTGAAAAACTAACAGAATGCATAGTCGATATAAAAAACTGGATTTCTTACTGCTACATTCTGAAAAAAAACGTTAATTATCTGACCTAAAACCTCAACATGTAATAACCTAAAACACTGTCCAACACTTGATGGCTGCTCTGTCAATTCCTCGTCATCAGTTAGGAAACTAGGTGTGCTATTTGATAGCAATCTTTCATTTGAAAGCCACGTTTCTAGTATTTGTAAAACTGCATTTTTCCATCTAAAAATATATATCTAAATTACGACCTATGCTCTGAATGTCAAATTTAGAAATGTTAATTCATGCGTTCATGACATCAAGGTTTGATTATTGTAATGTTTTATTGGGTGGTTGCTTTGTGTGCTTAATAAACAAACTCCAGCTGGTCATGCAGCAGCTAGAGGTCTTACTAGAACACGCACTGGCTCCCTATTAACGGCCGTATAGATTTTTTAATCTTTATTACTATAAGCCCTGAGTGGGTTTAGCACCTCAGAGCTCTATTGCATATAGTTAAGTCACCTTTATTTGTATAGCGCTTTTAACAATGCAGATTGTGTCAAAGCAACTTTACAGCATTAAATAGGAAAATAGTGTCAATAATGCAAAATGACAATAGTAAACACTAAATATTCAGTTAAAGGCAGTTCATCATTGAATTCAATGATGTCATCGTCCAGCTCAGTTCAGTTTAAATAGTATCTGTGCAGTCAAGTCAACGATATCGCTGGAAATTAGTGTCCCCAACTAAGCAAGCCAGAGGCTACAGTGGCAAGGAACCAAAACTCCATCATTGACAGAAATGGGAGAAAATCTTGGGAGAAACCAGGCTCAGTTGGGTGGCCAGTTCTCCTCTGGCCAGATGAATCAGGAGTTTGTTCCATGCTGCAGCAAAGTCAGATTTTGCAGAGGACTCATCTGGTTCCTGTGGTCTTGTCCCGGTGGCCGTCTAGGAGACAAGGTCCTCACTGGGGATCTGTCTTTGTGGCTCATCTAGTTGTCCTGATCTCCGCTGACATTCAGGGCTGTACAGGTCCTCTCTAGGTGCTGATCCACCATCTGGACTGGATACACACTGGATCCGTATGGCTACGGCAGCCTCGAATCAGAACAAACTAATATTTGCGTCGATGCCATTCTTCTAGCGATGTAGCAAGTACATCGGTTGTTATGGGAAGTGTTCCTGGTTCTGATTGACCTAATTAATGCACCCTAAAAATCCTTTAACGGATTTGAATATTAGAAATGTGTTAGTGTGTTATGTGTAAGCCAGGTTAAAGAGATGGGTCTTTAATCTAGATTTGCAAGAGTGTGTCTGCCTCCCGAACCATGTTAGGTAGGTTATTCCAGAGTTTTTGGGCTCTAAAAGGAGGATCATAACGTAAGGCCAGCACAACGTGTACTTGAAAGACAGGGGGTTTTTTGGTACAGTATGTGGAGGTAGTGGAATGGGTTAGGTAAAGGCCGGTTGATTGTCCAACAGAGTGAATGTCCCAGTTTCTTATCTGAGTTCTGAGGCTGCATGTCTGATGCCGTTTTCGTGGGAGATCGTGGACCAGCTTCAAGTAGTCGTTTGAGGATCGCGGGGGGGAAAAAAAGGAGAACCAGAAGGTAAGTCTTTCCAGAGCCTATCATATCGCGCGGCCAGGGCAGTCCATAGGCTGAACGGTGAGTGACTGTGGTATGTGTGTCTTGAGTGTGGCTTGAGTGGTGACAGCAGGTGCGGGTGATCAGAACTCAGGTGACTGTGATCGGGTGATTATCGGGGCTGGTGACTGCAGTGACTGTGATGAATCCGGCTGCAACGTGATCTCATGATAATTCGTATGTATTTTACGTAAAATGTGGTTCTATAAATTTTACTTAATTCTTTAACCTGCAACTTACGTGTTTTCAGCCTCTAAACGTACAAATACTGACGTTTTTTCAGCCTCTAAACGTACAATACTGACTTATTTTCAGCCTCTAAACGTACAAAACTGACGTATTGACGACCCCTAAAAAGGAATCCTTATCAATATTAAAATCGCTGCATTAATTTTATTTGTTTTTAGTTGTCATATGAATTAACTAGTTTTCAATTGCATTATTAAATTGTTTACTTATGAAATTATAGCATTTCGTTTTGTTGTGATTTCTGCTGCCAGCTCGTTTCCACAATGTTAAACACGACTTCACTTTAAACCTTAAAATAAATCAAATTTCTGCAATCGTTTAACCTTTACTTGTCATGTAATGTTTACTTTGCCATGGCCACAAAAGGCGTTTTCTCCGACATTGCTGTGACTGACAATAGAACTATAAAATACACCAAAAACGCAACATAATCGCGAAATGAAACAATTTATTAGTGCGCTGTAATCCAAATCTTCAGAATCCATACGACTGCGATGAACAGACCCAAATCCAAGCCTTTATTCAACGATATTTATCTCTATCCCGAGCAGCGAGTCCAGTGACTGTGAGCAGCAAAGCCTGCGCTGACTGACGCGCTCTTTACAAATTCAAATGTTGCCGCTTCAAACGACAGGTTTTACGGCAGGATAATCGAACGCTCATTGGCTCTCGCCTGCATTCGTCACATATTGCGACATGCCGTGTTTCTGGTGATGTGTGTTTGAATGGTGCGCCGCGCGTTCCTTCACGAGTTCATTGAGTGGATCTGGAAAATTATCTGGATAATATTTTCATTGATTAACAACATAAATTCTGCTCTGGGTCACATAAACCTACTGTATTCCGCCAGAGAGGGCTGCGGGCGCAACGCATCGTCATTTGGATTATTTTAGTACTGCTTTTGACATTTTTGCAATAAATAAAAGATTGTAACATTTATCTGTCTGTCATGTTTTTTTTATACTGTACAGAAATGTTTAGGTTTATAGGTAGGAGTGGAATTAGCGACTATTTTATAGCATTAAATATATTTTAATGCTATATTGTTACTAAAGTGGTTATTTTCCCGCATATTTTGGTCAATTGCGTTTTATATCCTTTTATATTCGCTATAAAATGGGTAGGTTTAGATTTGGGGGGTATAGGTTAAGGGGTCTAAAAATCTAAATCGCTTACTGATAAAAATAAAATAAAAATGCATATTCGCTATAAAATGGGTAGGTTTAGGTTTGGGGGTAGGTTAAGGGGTCTAAAAATCTAAATTGCGTATTAATAAAATGATAAAAATGCATTGATATGAATAGCTAAATGATATAAAAGATACGTAAATATTTTTACGTTTTTTAGCTAAAAATACGTAGCGATTTTTACGTTTTAAACGTTGAAATACGTCTCAATTGTAACGTTTTAGCATGATTAAAATCGTACAAAAGTGTACGTTTTGTGCTTGTACATGTTACTTATTAATACCTACGTATAAACAACGAGACCAGGCTGGACCTGACAGCACTGCCGCCCTCAGTTGATTTTGATATTCTAGGTATTATGAAATTGCTAGAGTTTTGAGAACGCAGCGGACGTGGAGGACTATAATGTAACAAGAGCTGGTTCCAATATTGAGGTGCTAAACCATTCAGGGCTTTAAAAGTAATAAGCAAGATTTTAAAATCTACACGATGTTTAATAGGGATCCTATGGAAGCCCGTTTCCTTCCGCCACTAATAAAAAAAATTAATTCTGTAATCATAATAATGAGAAACTTTCTCGTAATTACTTATTTTCTCGTAATAATGACTTATTTCCTCATAATAATGACTTAGTTTCTCGTAATAATGAGCAACGTTCTCGTAATAATAACTTAGTTTCTCGTAATAATGACTTACTTTCTCATAATACTGACTTACCTATCCCCAAAAAAAAAAAAAAAAAAGACTTCCTCGCCGCCTGCGGAACGCAAGAGTGACAGCACGCTAGCGCCATCTGTTGGTTAAAGCCATGCAGGAACACCGCTAACATTGCTTTGTTCTGTAATCTAAAGTGCATAATGCAATAGTCTGTCATTAAATAACGATTTCAAATAAATTATCTGTATGTAGTCTTTTGTTTAATAGTTACTCTGCCAGATAGTTATCGCTTCAAACATTCCAGACCAATATTTCAGTTAAGAAATCCAGCCATTTTATGAAGAAATGAAAGCCATTACACATAAACTTAATTTATAATGTGTAGTTGATATGTCATTAGTTTCGTACTGTCCGTTCATCATCACATGCAATGTTAGCGGGGTTCCTGCATGGCTTTGACCAACAGAAAGCGCTAGCGTGCTGTCACTCTTGCGCAGGCGTCGAGTAAGTCTTTTTTTTTTCTTTTTTTTTTTGGATTAGGTTAAGTCGTTATTATGAGAAACTAAGTCATTATTATGAGAAAATTAGTCATTATTATGAGAAACTAAGTCAGTATTATGAGAAACTAAGTCATTATTATGAAAAACTAAGTCATAATAATGAGAAACTAAGTCAGAATAATGAGAAACTAAGTCATTATTATGAGAAAATAAGTTATTATTATGAGAAACTAAGTCATAATAATGAAAAAATAATTCATAATAATGAGAAACTAAGTCATACTAATGAGAAACTAAGTCATAATAATGAGAAACTAGGTCATAATATGAGACACTAAGTCATTATTATGAGAAACTAAGTCATTAATATGAGAAACTAAGTCATAATAATGAGAAACTAAGTCATTATTACGAGAAACTGTCATAATAATGAGAAACTAAGTCATGATAATGAGAAACTAAGTTATAATAATGAGAAACTAAGTCATAATGATGAGAAACTAAGTCATAATAATGAGGAATAATAATTAGAAACTAAGTCATAATAATGAGAAACTACGTCATAATAATGAGAAACTAAGTCATAATAATAAACTAAGTCATAATAATGAGAAATAAGTCATTATTATGAGAAACTAAGTTATTATTACGAGAAACTAAGTCATAATACTGAGAAACTAAGTCATAATCATGAGAAACTAAGTCATAATAATGAGAAAAAATGAGAAACTAAGTCATAATAATGAAAAACTAAGTCATAATAATGAAAAACTAAGTCCTTATTTTGAGAAACTAAGTCATTATTACGAGAAACTAGGTTATTATTATGAGAAACTAAGTCATAATAATGAGTAAAACTAAGTCATAATAATGAGAAACTAAGTCATAATAATAAACTAAGTCATAATAATGAGAAACTTAAGTCATAATAATGAGAAACTTAAGTCATAATAATGAGAAACTTAAGTCATAATAATGAGAAACTTAAGTCATAATAATGAGAAACTAAGTCATAATAATAAACTAAGTCATAATAATGAGAAACTTTCTCATAATAATGCCTTAACTAATCCCAAAAAAAAAAAAAAAAAAAAAAAGACTTACTCGGCGCCTGCGGAACGCAAGAGTGACAGCATGCTAGCGACATCTGTTGGTCAAAGCCATGCAGGATCACCGCTAACATTGCATGTGATGCATGAAAGGGACAGCTAATAAAACTAATACATCATCGAAATACACATCTATAAATTAAGTTTATATGTGTATTGGCTTTCATTTCTTCATAAAATGCCTGTATTTCTTAACTGAAATATTGGTCTGGAATGTTTGAAGTCATAACTATCTGGCAGAGTAACTATTTCACAAAAGACTACATACAGATAATTTGTCTGAAATTGTTATTTAATGACAGACTATAGCATTATACATTTTAGATTACAGAACAAAGCAATGTTTGCGGTGTTCCTGCATGGCTTTGACCAACAGATGTCGCTAGTGTGCTGTCACTCTTGCGTTCCGCAGGCCGCGAGGAAGTCTTTTTTTTTTTTTTTTTTTTTTTTTTTTTGGATTAGGTTAAGTCATTATTATGATAAAGTTTTACTCATTATTATGACTTAGTTTCTCATTTTTATGACTTAGTTTCTCATTATTATGACTTAGTTTCTCTAAATAATGACTTAGTTTCTCATTATTATGACTAGTTTCTCATTATTATGACTAGTTTCTCATTATTATGACTTAGTTTCTCGAAATAAAAATAAAAAAATAATGACTTAGTTTCTCATTATTATGACTTAGGTTTCTCATTATTATGACTTAGTTTCTCATTATTATTACTTAGTTTCTCATTATTATTACTTAGTTTCTCATTATTATTACTTAGTTTCTCATTATTATGACTTATTTTCTCGTAATAATGACTTAGTTTCTCGTTATTATGACTTAGTTTCTCATTATTATGACTTAGTTTCTCGTTATTATGACTTAGTTTCTCATTATTATGACTTAGTTTCTCATTATTATGACTTAGTTTCTCATTATTATGACTTAGTTTCTCATAATAATGACTTAGTTTCTCATTATTATGACTTACAGAATTATATTTTTTTATTTAGTGGCGGAAACGGGCTTCCATAGGGAGCCAGTGCAGTGTTGACAGAACCGGGCTTATATGAACGCATTAATTAACATTTCTGCATTTGACATTGAGAGCATAGGTCGTAATTTAGATATATTTTTGAGATGGAAAAATGCAGTTTTACAAATGCTAGAAACGTGGCTTTCAAAGGAAAGATTGCTATCAAATAGCACACCTAGGTTTCTAACTGATGACGAAGAATTGACAGAGCAGCCATCAAGGCTTAGGCAGTGTTCTAGGTTATTACATGCAGATTTTTTAGGTCCTATAATTAACGCTTCTGTTTTTTTTTTTCAGAATTTAGCAGTAAGAAATTACTCGTCATCCAGTTTTTTATATCGACTATGCATTCCATTAGTTTTTCAAATTGGTATGTTTTGCCCGGCCTCAAAGAAATATGGAGCTGAGTATCATCAGCATAACAGTGAAAACTAACACCATGTTTCCTGATGATATCTCCCAAGGGTAACATGTAAAGCGTGAAAAGTAACGGCCCTAGTACTGAGCCTTGAAGTACTCCATACTGCACTTGTGATCGATATGATACCTCTTCATTCACTGCTACGAATTGATGGCGGTCAGATAAGTACGATTTGAACCATGCTAATGCACTTCCATTAATGCCAACAAAGTTTTCTAGTCTATTCAAAAGAATGTTGTGGTCAATATTGTCCAACGCAGCACTAAGATCCAATAGCACTAATAGAGAGATACAACCACAATCAGATGATAAGAGCAGGTCATTTGTAACTCTAATGAGAGCAGTCTCAGTACTATGATACGGTCTAAATCCTGACTGGAAATCCTCACAGATATTGATACCATTTTTCTCTAAGAAGGAAT
This sequence comes from Sinocyclocheilus anophthalmus, assembly GCA_018155175.1. Classification (NCBI taxonomy): domain Eukaryota; kingdom Metazoa; phylum Chordata; class Actinopteri; order Cypriniformes; family Cyprinidae; genus Sinocyclocheilus; species Sinocyclocheilus anophthalmus. Next base: position 112,628 of record JADLZN010007292.1, on the reverse strand, counting down.
ATAATTGTGAGGATACTACCTTTTCTAGTATCTTGGACAGAAAAGGGAGATTCGAGATCGGTCTGTAATTAACTAGTTCTTTGGGGTCAAGTTGTGTTTTTTTGATGAGAGGCTTAATAACAGCCAGTTTGAAGGTTTTGGGGACATATCCTAATGACAATGACGAATTAATAATAGTCAGAAGAGGATCTATGACTTCTGGAAGCACCTCTTTTAGGAGCTTAGATGGAATAGGGTCTAACATACATGTTGGATTTTTAAGCTGCATTAATTAGGTCAACCGCAACAGGGAACACTTCCCATAACACCCGATGTACTTGCTACATCGCTAGAAGAATGGCATCTACGCTAATATTAGTATGTTTCTTTATTATTCCGAGATCACCATAGCCACCAGATCCAGTCTGTATCCAGATCAGATGGTCACTGCAGTTACCCGGATCCAGTACGTAACCAGTACGCCTCTAGTTGGGGACGCTTAATATTCAGCGATATCGTCGACTTGATTGCACAGATACTATTTAAACTGAACTGAGCTGGATGATGACGTCGCTAAATTCAATGATGAACTGCCTTTAACTGAAAATTGAGTGTTTACTATTGTTATTTTGCAGTACAGTAATTTGACATTTGTAACATTTTAAAAGGCATGTTATTGAATTAAATGTTTCAAGCATAACATGAACTGAAAAGACTTCACAGTAAATCCACGAACAACAGCAAATGATATACATACATCTATATAATATGTGTGTGTGTGTCTATGTAAATACTAAAAATAATGTAAAAAAAATGGCTATAAAATAGTTTTTGGGCTCTCTGTACTTTACTTCATAGTGTGATTGTCCATTATTGCATTATGCATTGAGCTTGCGGCCTTGGGCACATTGGGAAATAGCGATCATTTCCTTTAAGTTTTTCTGAAGGCTAAATCAGTTTACTGCATGCTCTGTTGTTTTGTAACTATGCAATTAAACCTGGACAGGACAGATGAACTCATTCACTATTGTGTGCATGCATACATATAGAACCTTCACAAAGGTTCCCACTGATTGATACCTGTCAATGTACCTTTTTTAATAAGTCAGCCCAGCCAAGGCATGCAGAAAACACCTGTTAACCCAACTTATCGCCTGCCCAACCCCTCTGCTCTTCACTGCCACAATGACTACAGGGGTCCATTTCACCCTTGACTGTCAGCTCATCCATACACACTGGACAGAAGCCAGGCCCTCAGAGATATCTGGCAATCTTTCATAAATGTCTTGTATGTTGACAAGTTTACCCACCTAGTTTCCTTATATGAGAACCTGATACATTAGTGACCTTATGACAACCTCAGTCAGATCACTCTTAAGATTTCAGGTGTGTTTATTTAAATTCCTTTTATCTCAGGTAAGGACAGATGTGGTCTGTGATATTAGGTGTCAAACTGCTTTGGTCGAACCGCACTGCACTTCTTTCTTTTTAGTTTTAGAGTCATTACTGAGTCATGTGAACACTCATTGTTTTGAGTAGCACCATTAGACCACAGCAGCTGCAGATTATGCACTGATCTCACCAGGGTTTTTACAGCAAAAAGATTAGACTAGACATGTGTGGAACAAAAACGGCATTTATTATTTTCCAAATATATTTTTGCTATTTCATGATTTATTTATTTTTTTCATGTTGTAAAATATTAGTTTGCTTGGTCATGCTTTAAACCAGTATGTTTTACAATACATGCTCTGTATCTGAATTTGTGTACTTCTCTATTACAGTAGGCCAAATGAGTAGAATGGCTGAATATTATAATTAATATTATAAGTATTTAATATTATAAGTACTTATGAATATTATAAAAAAAATATATATATACAAAGGATTTTAAAACTGATCAAAAGTGACAAAAATATTATTGATAATTATAAAAAATAATGTTTTTAAATTGTTTTTAACTTCTATTCATCAAAGAATTCTGAAAAACAGCAGCAAACTGTTTTTCCCCCCCAGCACTGATGATAATAATAAGAAACATTTCTTGAGCACCAAATCAGCATTTAGAATGATTTCTGAAGAATCATATGACACTGAAGACTGAAGTAAAGGCTGCTAAAAAATTCAGCTTTGCCATCACAGCAATAAATACATGTTTTTTAAAATAGAAATGTTATAGTGTTACGGGGCTGACGAGAAGTGAGACTTGCGGATCCATGTGCAAGCTTTATTTGGGGAGAAGACAGAGACGTGGTCATACAGCAGGCAGGGGTCAGGTGATGGCAAACAGGTATATGGTGGGCAAAAACACAAGAAAAGTCCTAGGGCTAGCATAGGTCACCGATCAGCAGACAGAATAACAGGGGCGAGACAAGAGGGAGAAATCCAAGGAAACAGGCAAAGATCAGAAACCGAGAAGCTAGGCTAGGAAGCTAAGGCTAATGAATAGGTAGGCTATGAATGGGCTAGGCTCGGACTAGGGCTAAGGCTATAGTGCTAGGGCTAGGAAATGACTGAGGGCTCTGTAGTGTAGCTATCTAGAGAGATGCGCTAAACAATTACTCGGCAGAGGGAAGGGATCAGAGGGAGTGTTAAATAGTGAGGGAGTGATATGAAACAGCTGGGTGCAATCAGTGTAAACAGGTGTGTGCAATGCGTGCTGAGTGCAATCAGTAATGCATAATGGGAAATGTAGTCCGGGGTGATGTGCAACGGTGTGTAGTGCGAGAGTCAATGAATAGGAAAGTTCGTGGACCGGATTCATGACAGAGCCCCCACCCCAAGGAGCGGCTTCCAGACACTCAAAAAACCTTTATGATTCCGGAGACAAGAGGCCCGAAGCCGGAGTGGAAGAGGCACACAGGGGGACGGACGGCAAGCCGCCCGCCAGGTCCAAGGCTCGGACCAGACCACGGACTGGAGGCAGAGATGAGGACACCCACCACAGCGTACGAGCAGCCGGGACCTGAAGACATGCCCCACACGGCGGGCAGAAAGCGAACCACCAGAACGTAGACAACCCCGGCGGGGCAAGCGGCCCAACCAGAAACAGCAGATAGACCAACCCGGCGGCCAGCAAGAGGACCACCAAACGCCAGACAGTAGACCCACCATGGCGGAACAGAGGACCACCAGAGCCAGACAGTAGACCACCCCAGCAGGGCAGAGAACCAGAAAAGACAGTAGACAAACCCGGCGGAGAAGAAGCCCAGAGCCAGACAGTAGACCCCCCACCGGCGGAGAGGAGGACCACACGGCGGAAAGCAGGAAGGAACAGGAAACCCGCTTGGTGAGACCACACCGAAAGGAGAACACCATGGCGGAGATGTAACAACGACGGGAGAGAGCAGAGACAGACAAAAAACAGACAGACACATGGGGTTGGATAGACAAGATGAGCATTCAGGGGCAAGCTCCCTGGCAGACACAAAGCACACAAATAATTCACAAACGGTCTCCATAGCCAGGACAGGACAGGATGAGGACTCCCCCGACGGCCTCTATAGCTGTGACAGGACGAGCAAGGAGCTCGCAAACGGCCTCTATAGCTGGTGAAAAAAAAAAACCGGACGAGCGGGGAGCTCGCAAACGGCCTCTATAGCTGGGACAGGACAAGCAGGGCGGTTCGCCAAACAGTTCCGTAGCCGTTTGACAGGGTATAGACAAAAGAGTTCATAGGCGGCCTCCTGGGCCGGAACAGGACAGGCAGGGAGTTCATAGGCGGCCTCCTTGGCCGGAACTGGACAGGCAGAGAGTTCATAGGCGGCATCCTTGGCCGGAACAGGACAGGCAGAGAGTTCTTCGCCGGCCTCCTTGGCCGGAACAGAACAGAAAGAGAGTTCATTGGCGGCCTCCTTGGCCGGAACAGGGACAGGCAGAGAGTTCATAGACGGCTTCCTTGGCCGGAACAGGACAGGCTGAGAGTTCATAGGCTGCCTCCTTGGCCGGAACAGGACAGGCCGAGAGTTCATAGACGGCCTCCTTGGCCAAAACAGAACAGGCAGAGAGTTCATAGCCGGCCTCCTTGGCAGGAACAGGACAGGCAGAGAGTTCATAAACAGCCTCCTTGGCCATGACTGGACAGGCAGAGAGTTCAGAGACGGCCTCCTTGGCCGGAACGGGACAGACAGGAAGTTCAGAGACGGCCTCCTTGACCGGAACAGGACAAGCAGAGAGTTCAAAGACGGCCTCCTTGGCCAGAACAGAACAGACAAAGAGTTCATAGGCGGCCTCCTTGGCCAGAACAGGACAGGCAGGAAGTTCAGAGCCGGCCTCCTTGGCCGGAACAGGAAAGGCAGGAAGTTCATAGACGGCCTCCTTGGCCGGGACGGGACAGGCAGGAAGTTCATAGACTGCCTCCTTGGCCGGAAACAGGATAAGCAGGAAGTTCATAGACGGCCTCCTTGGCCGGAAAAGAACAGACAGAGAGTTCATAGCCGGCCTCCTTGGCCGGAACAGGACAGGCAGGAAGTTCAGAGACGGCCTCCTTGGCCGGAACAGGACAGGCAGGAAGTTCATAGACGGCCTCCTTGGCCGGAACAGGACAAGCAGGAAGTTCATAGACGGCCTCCTTGGCCGGAACAGGACAGGCAGGAAGTTCATTGCTGGGCGCCACCACCACGCAAGGAACTGAGACAAGTGTCGACATCTCGGGAGGTTCTGCAGCCTGCGCCGCAACCTCTGAAGAGACTTCAGTGGACACCATGACCTCTGGGAGCACAGCAACGGGCACCGCTACCTCGGGAGGTTCTGCAGCGTAAGCCGCCACCTCTGGAGATGTTGTAGCCGGTGCCGCTGCCTCTAGCAAATCGGCGGTGGAGTACGCGGCCCAGATACACCATAAAGCAACCCCCCATATGGGAAGTGCTGAAGACAGGGGAATGAGTTCAGGAACAGGAGGGCTAAAGTGAGTGGGTTTGGGGATACCAGCTGCGCGTGCAGACACCAGCGGTGCATCCCTCACACTGGACACCAGACTGGGATAACGAAGGACTGATCTTGATAATCTGGGTGCAACAGACAGGACGTGACATGACTCTGGATGATCAGCTGTGATGCGACGTGAATCTGGATGAATAGCTGAGACGTGGTGAGACTCTAGAAGGTCAGCTGTGATGTGACGTGGCTCTGGATGAACAGCTGAGACGTGACGAGGCTCTGGATGAACAGCTGAGACGTGACGAGGCTCTGGATGAACAGCTGAGATGTGATGAGGCTCTGGCAGATCAGATGAGACTTGACTGGACTCATGAAGATCAGCTGCGACTTGACTCATGAAGATCAGTTGTGACTTGACTGGACTCAGGAAGAACAACTGTGACTAGACTTGACTCATGACGATCAGCTGTGACTAGACGGACTCGTGATAATGAATGGTAACTTGACTCATGACAATCAACTGTGAATTGACTAGACTCATAAAATATCAGACGGTGAATTGACTAGATCATGATCATAAAACTGTGAATTGATTCTGCCCCATGAATGAGCAACTTGTGACTTGACTAGAATCATGATCCGAAACTGAGACTTGAATTTGCCCCCATGATGATCAACGGTGACTTGCTAGAATCAGAACTATCAACTGTGACGGGCAGACTCATAACCCTCAGCTGTGACTGATAGACTCATGGAAAAGAACCTGTAACTTGACTTGACTCGTGAAGATCAGCTGTGACTTGATGGGGCGTTGTCGTGTCCGCCATGTTGTGATCAGGCTCATCTGTCGCCGCCATCTTGTGAGCATGCTCTGATACAGCCATCACTTCAGTCACAGACATGGTGTCGATTCACGACCTCTGCGACACCCACGTGAATGCTGAAACAAGCAGTCAGCAGCATAGTCATAAAGTCTCTTAGGCCTATGGTGAATTTGCTCTATGGCATCAAGATTTTGTGGGTTAATTAAGTCCAAAACGGAACAAAGTCGTTAAATAAAATTTCATAATAATACGGGGTACATGCGTAAAGGTGAGTTCACAGACAGGTGAAATACTCCTCAATCGCAAAACGACCCCCCCTGGCGAAGATGTCGTAGCTCGGGGTGACTGGGTCCATACCAGGCCAGGCCCCGAGAAAAGCTGTGGATCCTTGTGTGGCCGAGTATTCTGTTGCGGGGATGACGAGACGTGAGACTTGCGGATCCATTCGCAGAGCTTTTTATTGGAGAAGACAGAGACGTGGTCAGACAGCAGGCAGGGGTCAGATGATGGCAAACAGGTATATGGTGGGCAAAACACAAGAATAGTACTAGGGCTAGCGCAGGTCGACGATCGACAGACAGAATCAAAAGGGGCAAGACAAAAAGGGTGAATCCAGGGAACCAGGCGAAGAACAGAAACCGAGAAGGCTAAGGCTAAGACTAAGGCTAAGGCAAATGACTAAGGCAAATGACAAGGGCTAAGGCTAAGGCTAAGGCTACTGACTAGGGCTAAGGCAATGACAAGGGCTAAGGCAAATGACTAGGGATCCGTTAAGGTCGCGATCTATAGGGGAGTGATAAGGCTGAAAACAATACTCGGCAGAGGAAGGGATCAGATGTGAGTGTTAAATAGTGGGGAGAGTTCGTGATTTGAAACAGCGGGTGCAATCAGTGTGTAAACAGGTGTGCAATTCGTGAGAGTGAAATCAGTGCAATGCATGAGGAATGTTAGTCCGGGGTGATGTGCAACAGTGTGTAGTGCGAGAGTCAATGAATAGGAAAGTTTGAGGACCGGATTCGTGACAATAAGTTACTATTCCACAATATTGCTGTGTTTACAGTATTATGATTTCAAAAAATGACTGCTTGGTGAGCATAACAGACCTTTGTAAAAAAAAAGAAAAAAAGAATAGTGTATACAGTGCTGTTTGATATATCTACCTATATTTTGAACAAACAAAAATTTGGAAAACCTTTATTTAAAATGAAGATATAGCTAATAGAAGATCTATATATAGTGAAGTTACCTTCATTGTCTTGGTTATTCTTTTGTAAAATCAAACAGCTGATGGGCAAATAATATGTATAAAACATCACACATAACAGCAGAAATTATAACAAATATTTAGCAAATGAATAATATTTTCTTTGGTCTTTTAAAGAGCCAGAGGGGAAATGTGACCCTGGACACACAAAACCAGTCTTAAGCCGCTGGGGTATATTTGTAGAATCAGCCCAAAAAATACATTGTATGTTAAATATATTGTATTTTTCTTTGATGCCAAAAATCATTAGGATATTAAGTAAATATCTTGTTCCATGAAGATATTTTGTAAATTTTCTAATTTGATAGTTATGCATTGCTAGAACTTAATTTGGACAAATTTAAAGGCGATTTTCTCAGTTTATTTACAGTAGGAAATTTACAAAATATCTTCATGGAACATGATATTTACTTAATAATCTAATTTCTTTGCACCCTCAGATTCCAGATTTTCAAATAGTTGTATCTTGGTCAAATATTGTCCTATCCTAACAAACCATGCATCAATGGAAAGCTTATTTATAAACCTTAGACCCTTATTTTGTGGTCCAGGGTCACAAATGTAGGCAGCTCTCACTGTGTTCTCTGCAGTTCTTCATTTGACCTACACATTTTTCTTATTTTCTTATTTTTCTTTAAGCAATGATTCAAGCTCACATTAGAGTCAGGAGGGGGCAATAACTCCAAAATTACAAAAAAATACAGGTCAAGGCAGGGCTGGATTGGTAATCGGGCATACCGGGCATTTTCCCGGTGGGCCGACAGAATGTTTTTTTGCCGAAAACCATCACGCAGGGACAGCGAGCAGCCAGTGGCCCATTGGTTTGTCTCCTGTATTGACAGCGTAAACATCCAATCACAATGCGCTATAGACGGAGCGATGAAGTATTTTGCTCCGCCTATATAAAGATCGCATCACCCCATCTTCTTGCTCGTCGGATTTCGTTTTCGCAGGAGATTTATCAAGAACAGGCTTGCTCTGCGATGAGTGATGCTGGCCAAAGAGCAAGGCAGGAGGAGAATAGAGTAGTTTAATTGGTAAAGTGCTTGATAGGGACTCGCAACGGAGGCAGGAATCTAACCTATCCTAATGTGTGTGCGCTGAGTGTATGCGTAAACACTTTTTAATAAAACGTAAATTCGTCCTCCGTGATTTTTTAGCCAAGTCAAGTCAAGTGTGTTCATGGAGGTTTCCATGGGCCAATGCGAATAAAGCTAGATTTAAATAAAAAAAGACACGATATTGTCGGACCTGACGTTTTATTCTTATCCAAAACCAGATGTGATATGAGTGTGATATATAGGCTACATACATACACTACCAGACCAGTCAACATTTTTTGAACAGTAAGAAAGATCCAATAGAAAGATCCAAAGATCAGCATTAATCTGAAATAAAAAAAGTTTTTGTAACATTATACATATACCATTCAAAAGCTTGGAGTCAGTATTTTTATTTAATTTTTTTGGGAAATGATAGAAATTAATACTTTTATTTAGCAAGGATGCATTAAATTGATCAAAAGTGACGATAAAGACATTTATAATGTTACAAAAAAAATTATATTTCAGATAAATGCTGTTCTTCTGAACTTTCTATTAATCAAAGAAACCTGAAAAATTCTACTCTGTTTTCTACGCTGTTTTCAACATAATAATAATAAATGTGTTTTGAGCAGCAAATAAGAATCTTGAATGATTTCTGAAGGAATCATGTGACACTGAAGTAATAACTGCTGAAAATTCAGCTTTGAAATGCACATGAATAAATTATATTTTAAAATGTATTCAAATAGAAACAGTTATTTTAAATCGTAAAAATATTTCCCTATATTACTGCTTTTGCTGTATTTTGGATAAAAAAAATGCAGGCTTGGTGAGCAGAAGAAAATTCATTAAAAATCTTACTGTTCAAAAACTTTGACTGGTATAGGAGGGTGTGCGTATATATATAGAGAAGTAATTATATATATATCTATATATATATATATATATATATTCGAAGTGGTGATGGGCCGCCGGACCAAAATAAATGCCAGGGACGATTTTTTGTCCAGTCAGCCCGGGTCAATAGTGAACCCTTTTTCATTACAAAAAAAATGTTCTGTTGTATAAAAACGAAAAAATTGTCATATAACTTTATTCATTAAAAATAAATGAGCAAAGTTTAAATAAATACATTGTAAATACATTTGTATTCGGTCATTGGAGAACATAAAACCATAGCATGAAGACTGGAGTGATTCAGATTGACAGAGGACATGACATGATAAGCCAGAAATATGCAAAAATACACCACCTACAAGTATCCAATCACACGAGCCAAGCCAGGATAAATAGGACGCCTGAAGTACACCCCACTAGTTAAAGGTCATCCACTAGCATACTAACATACTGCAGTATCACTAGACCTTGAGTCCTAAATGAATTGTGAAACTGATGGCACAAAGCAGAGCATTAGTCATAAAAATAAATTATGTTTTTTGTTGTGACCAATACTGCTGTTAACCACTCTATTTGTAGAATCACCATACCGTGATTAAAAAAAAAAAAATTCAAATAAGCACAAACAGTTCTTCCATGTTCCTAGTCAACAAACATGAAACAATCGCTTACACAGACAGACACACACAAAAAATCTAGTCACATTACCAATATTCCTTTCATGGCCAAGAGAGGTTGAGCAAGGGTTGTCAACAATTACTAAACTACACTTAACTGACGTTTGAGCTCAGACCTTTCATTTTAAAAGTTAATTAGTTTATTAACAGCTACATTTTAAAAGCTAATCAGAAGCAGAGGGAATGCTTGAGTTAAGGAACGTTTCACGCAGGAGCTTTTATTAACTGTGGGCTACTGTACCCCTGGAGACAGAGCACTGTCTCTTTAAGAATGCTGGGCAAGTTTGACAGACTGTTTGCCAGGCTATTTTAGCTGAGACCAAGCCCCTTATTGACCTACTTTTAACAGGAGCATGGGACATTACCAGGCCCATGTTGAAGAAAAAAATCCTTAACATTTTCATTTTAATTTCACATTGCAGTAAAATAGAGCTTCTTGAACAGATTTACACTATATTGTCCATAAATCCACATATTCTAATACCACACAAAATGTTTGGTCCTTCACTCAAACAGTCAGCAATGATGTGTGCAAATCACACGATGACTAAAGGCGAACAGCTTAACTGGGTTCCTCATAGAACCCTGGTTCACAACAATTAATACTACTCTGTACACACAATCCACAATACATCATACTACTGCTTAAACATCTAGAGCTTACATTATCACTGCTGTGCGTTATCCTCCTGCTTACCTGATGTGGCTGTCAGGATTGCGCAAAACTCAGAATTGTAGAATTGTCTCTCTTACTAATTCCTTCATGAGTGTGAGTGTGAATTGAATTGAGCGCAATCACAGGGAGCTGAATTGGAATTTGAATTGGCATGACAAGAAGTGGAATTTACTGCAGAAATTTAAGACAGGCAATGCATTCTGGGAAATAAAGTGCTCTTTCACCCTTGTCAACAAGTTAACAAAAATTGTATGTCTATATATCATTAACCTATCTACAATTTTTTGGTTTTTGAAAGAGATCTCTTCTGCTCACCAAGGCTGCATTTATGTGATTTAAAAAAACATCAATATTGTGAAATATTATTACAATATAAAATAACTTTTCTATTTTCATTTATTTTAAAGCCGTCATTACTCCAGCCTTCAGCATCACATGATCCAAGTGTCCAATTATTATTAATGTTGAAAACAGATGTGCTGCTTAATATTGATGTAGAAACCATGATACATTTCTTTCAGGATTCTGTCTTTACTGTATTACTATAAACGTATTTAACATCACTTTTGATCAACACATCCCTTGCCGAATAAAAGTTAAAATTTATTTCCTAAATATTTGAACAGCAGTGTATATAATTTTGCTGAATATTTAATTGATTTTAATTCCACTTCCTTACATACAATTTCGAATAGCAATTCTGCATCTCGTTTGTTACCACAATTCAAATTAAGTAATTGCACTAGAATTTAAAAGGCATTCTCGATTCAAATCTGATGCACAATCCTGTTGGTTGTTAAAAAAAACAAAAACTATCACAGCACATATTCTTTCAGTGAACACAGATTAAATGATCTACAACTGTAATTTACTCCAATCCAAAGCCCTCTGCATTTGAAATGGCAATAGTTAACTTTTGCCGTAGTTCTTTCTTGCTCTTGTATGGAGGTAGACAGATCTGGTTGAAGCATGTATGCGACACTGGGAGCCTGCAAAGAAAATTAATAAATAAACTGTAGAGAATGAACTTGCATGCAGTCATTTCACTGCAATCTGCCAATGTGATGATTACCAGTCAGTGGAGACATCAATCTTGGAGATCTTGAAGTTGAGGTCGGCCATTCCCCCCACAGGAACGCGGTCACTTCCTGTGGTAAAGTGGAGCAGTTTCTTCTGCAGCTCCAAAGGAAATGCCAGCACCACGTCCCAAAAGGCACTGCAACACCAGAGTGAACAGTAACATTTCCACTGATAGATATGCATGTAAGAGCATGACTATAAATAATTGTAAACAGGACATGTACCGGATGGTGGGGTCAGTCTTGCTGTAGCCCTCATACTGCACCACTCGCTGCAGAGAGCCCATGTCCAGATTAGGACTTCCACAAACCAGGATCTCAACCTCCTCTGGCCTTAGAAGCTACATAAATGACAGATTTAATGAGTCCTTATAGTACTACCATTGTTGTGATTATGTTGATGAATATTTGCAGGAAAAAAAAGTTCATTTAAATAGCATGTTAAAAAATGCATTTAATTATGCCCCCTCACCTGCATGTATTTGCAACAAACAATGTTTGGGTAACACTTTATATACAAGTTCAATAAAAAAAGGGGGGGGGGGGGGGGGGAAAAACCAAAATCGTTAAGCAATGGCAGTAGCTAACATGAGCTAATAATGAATATAAATTTTACAGCATTTATTAGTTGGGGTAATAAACTGTTATGTATAAATAGTTAACATATGCTTGGGAAGTAGTGGCCTAATGGTTAGAGAGTCGGACTCATAACCTAAAAGGTTGCGGGTTCGAGTCTCGTACCGGCAGGGATTGTAGGGGGGGGTGCTGACAGCGCTATCTCCCACCTTCAATACCACGAATGAGCGTGCCTGAGAAAGGTACAGAAACCATAAAACTGCTCCCCGCAGCAAAAAAATGGCTGCCCACTGCTCCGGGTGTGTGTTCACGGTGTGTGTGTGTGCACTTTGGATGGGATAAATGCAGAGCACTAATTCAGAGTATGGGTCGCCATACTTGGCCACACATCACTTTCACTTTCTAATATATTTTAAACAGTCATTATAAAACACTATTGTTCAAAAAAATTTATTTTTAGGATTATTTGATGAATAGAAATTTCAACAGCATTTATTTAAAATATTGTAACATTACAAATGCTTTTACTGTCACTTTTGAATCAATGTAAGGTCTTTGAGATTTAAGTATTAATTTCTTGAATAAGTTTGAATAGTAGTGCATTTTGAACAAGCCTGAATTATTAACAGTAATATAAGCTTGAATTATAGTGAACAGTATTATTGTTAACCTAGGTTAATAAATGCTTTAAAAATTATTGTTCATTGTTAGTTTATGATACATAATCTATTAACTAATGTTAACAAATAGCAAATAAATAAATAAATAAAAAATAGCAAGACATGACAAAATAACCAAAATTGTTAGTCTGAGTCGTATATTAATCGAACACCAAATGAAAAAATGAAAGCAGAAGATTCCTGGTAAAATAGTTTGGAATTTTTTTTTTTAACATTTTATTTAGAAGACACAGTCAGAGCAGCATATTAAACATAATGTTTTGCATTTGTGCTTTTCACATATTTCACACCCCCAGCCAAAAAAAGAAAAAGATGACAAGGATAAAGTAAACTAAAAGTAAAATAAAATTACTGTCTGTTGGTATGAAACCTTGTAAAATATCTATCTTATCAAAATACAACTGTTGGCACACCCTGCACGTTCACGGACCGTGCTGTGCAGTGTGTTGAGAAACAGTCAGACATTGTGAAAGGCTGAAAGATAAAGATAGATCTTTAAGCCACAGAATAGGTAGCAATGGTCCAAACCAATCTGTCACGTCCTTCCCCTCCCTTAACCCTCCACCTCACCCCTCCTGCCTCACATCACACCAAGACCAATGAGTCAGATATTACCGTTACAGAGCCTCTTACATAAGCAGCCAGGGACATAGTCAATTGTTGCGTAATCGCTAAAGACGGGGAGGGTCTAAATCAGGCCAGAGGAGGTCTGAAATCATGTTTATCTATTCTCTTTGTGATGCTACTTCACCGCTGTCACACTGTTTAAATAATCAACCGGACACATGTATAGCTGATCCTACAGCATGCAAGAGAGAGAGAGAGAAAAAAAACTGAGCAGAGCAACTGGTGATTGTGCAGTTCAGTGAACCCAGAGAGAAACCAATGACTCACAGGCTGAACATTCCTTAAAATGGTCAGATGAAATAACTCTCCCTCTGCTTTTCTTTTTTCTGTGTTTCATCTCTTGATTAAGAGAGCAGTCTGAAGTAGCACCATACTGGGAAGTCTAAATCGAGGCTGAATCATCGCTAAGATAAACAAACGTGTAATTTATGTTTTTCCCTGGTGCATAGAGAAAAATAACCAGCAACTACAAAACATCATCCTGAACACTCTCTCCTGCATAATTTAAGCTCGCTGCAAGTCACTATTGTTCTTACAAATGAAAATTTTGCAATAAGAAAGAAAATGTGGTTTCTTACACAGACTATTGCAGCACACAGTTTAAAACACTCCCTCAACATGTGTTAAGACACAAGAATTTTAATTAAGAACTCTTAACTAGCAAACTGCATGAATGCCAATCAAGTACAAACATGCATAACAAGCAACAACAAAAACACCAAGTTCTGCAGATAAAAAAAAAAAAAATCACATTACAGTAATCAATTTTTTCCACCATAATGTACATTATAGTGATACGAGAGTGCAGTAATTAGTCAACTAAAAAAAGAAAAGTGTCTAAAGAGTTCACGACGGAACCCTAATAATGTGATGACAGTTTTGGTCTCTTTAAATTATTCTAGGTATTTATTCAGACAATTTTGTAAACTGTAACAGATATTCAGTTAAGAAAATTAATTCATTTACATATTATCTGAAAGAACAATAATCAAGAATAATTTAAGCCAAAACTAATATCACATTGTTGTTGTCATTATTATTAATGATAATTATTCTCTTAGAGTTTATTATACAGTTATATTTTATTATATTGTATTATTATTCCTAATACACATGTCGTGATACTCTTTCCACAATGGTGGCGCACCACTGCAGACGGGATGAGGAGGAGAAGATTGTTTAATAAAGTCATTATTTGTGTTTTCTTTGCGCACAAAAAGTATGCTTATAGCTTCATAAAATTACAGTTGAACCCCTGATGTCACATGGACTATTTTACTGATGTCCTTGCTATGTTTCTGGACCTGGGAAGATTGCAGTTGTATTGCTGTCTATGGAGGGTCTGAGAGCTTAGAGAGTAATTACTTTGTTAGTAATAACAAACATTACTATTTTTAACAACATACTTTTTCATAGTCAGACAAATAAGACTAACGGAAAAACCTGTGTGCAATGTTTAAAGGAAAAGAAAACATTAAACATTTTTTAGTTAAAACCAGTTAGTTCATTGAGTCAGCATTGGCTGTGTTTAAACATGGACGAGACCATGTTAAGTGACATAATCATGAGCTTTGCAAGGTCTGTATGCTAAGACATGCTAAGCAGGACAAGAGACTTGCAATTTTCTGAGGGTTTCTATGTATTCATTCTATACAACCTTGAGTCTGAGGTCTCTCCCAGCCAGTAGCTGAAGAGCCTGGATACGGTATGGAGATTGAACAAACAAAGCAGGCCCAGTTACAGGGCACCCTTCCAACAGAGGGGGAAGGGACAGCCCGTACACAGATGTAGCTTTCACACACACACACACAAAATGGCCCACAGACCCTGCCCTCTCTCCTGCCCCTGAAATTCTCTCTGTCTGAGTGCCACTTGTAGAATATTCCAGGGCTTGCTGTGCTTCACAACAGCACTAGCAGTTAAAAATTACTAGCTGCAGTTAAATGTCAAGCTGTTTCTTGGCTTCTGCTTACTTGCTTCCAGAGTATTACCCTCAGAATTCCTTTTAATTACCAAGTAAGTTTTTTGGCGAAAACTATACAAACTCACCATCAGGGCATTTGAGGCACAAACGCTATGAAAACCATGATAGAAAGCAGCAAACTGCCTGTAGATGGATTTATTCAGCAGGAAATCAATGTAGAGCTGGACGTATTCTGTGCAGGGACAAACAGATCAATCATTCAGTAGCAGGAATAACACAATGAGATAATTCATGTTGAAAAGGGAAAATCCAGTCATGCATGCAACTAGAGAGTGAAGACTCTCTCACCTTTTCTGTTTAGGTTGGTTACAGGGATCTTGTCCCCTCCTGGTTTCAGATTATATGACTTGACCACTCCAAGTTCTTCTTGAAAAACCTAGAGGAAACAAGTACAGAAATGACCTCCGCTTTGATTATCTGCAGACGTTATCACCTGGTTCAATCAGGCAAACACACTTATCTATTAGATACTATGGAACGGGAAACAAGTCTATGAGAGCAACCATCCTGATGCAGGTCAAGTTTAGAGGGGACTCACCTGAAACGTGGTATAGAAGTCCTCTTCAACGTTTCCTTCATAGCTGAGGAGTTCCCCAAGTCCGTGAGCAAGATCCTAAAATGCACACAGAAAAACTCACATTTGAGAAGGGACACTATCTATACAAATCATAATAAAATTAAAATGCACAGAGTATAAAAAAATAAAGATTTTATCATGTATGTGGCATTATGTGAGGTTTCTGTGACTGTGAGAGCATTATATATTTTGTTAAAGTCATCACTTCATTTTTTTTTTTAAATATGTGCAGCTAATAAAATGGTAGCAAATGAGATGTCGGTGTCTGTTTGATGAAAATTCCGGAAATCTAGTTTTTCATTTTAAGAAAGCAGCTTTAGAGATTCCACATCCACATTACCTTTGGAAAAAAGTTTGAAACAAGGAAACAAACAACGCCTGCAGGCAGTTATGTAAGTTTGGAGGAAGCCAGAGACTGTTAAAACAGAACATCTGGCTCATTTAAATCTGACTCTGCAGTAACAAGAGAGTGAAGGGGAATCAATATTAAAGTGGAGCTTAACTAGTATTTCAAAATACAATCAACCTCTTGTACGTTAAATTTCAGCATACATAATAGTCTATATTACGACAAAGAGCTTTACTGCAGAAGACAACGCTAATATTGGGCGCCCTCTGCTGGACACATTAATAGAGGTACTGACTGAATTTGAACAGGCATCTCATTGTCACCAAAAGAAAACAGTACACTGTACACTGGAACCATTCAGCCATTATTATCGCATGTGTTCGAAATTAAATACATTTAAAATTTTGCCTGTGATCTTGCTAAGTTTAATAATACACCATTTTCAAAAAACGACTCACATGATATTGGCAAGACCAGGACAAGTTCTCACAGAAAATAGTTGCAACAAGACCTGTATCTCAGTAACTAGACGGTTTTGAGTAAAACATTTCCAATTATTTAAATGTTTGTTTTCTCCTAGTTTAAAGTTAGCGAAACAAGTCAACTACTGTACACTATCATTCAAAAGTTTAGAGTAGATTTTTTAGGTAAGCTTTTTGAAAGAAGTCTTGTTCTCACCAATGATGCATTATTTAATCAAAATTAGCATTGTGAACAATTATTACAATTTTAAATAAACATTTTCTATTTTGATATATTTAAAAATGTAAATTAATTCATTCCAACATGCTGATTGGCTGATCAAGAAACATTTCTTCTTATTATCAATGTTGAAAACATTTATGCCGCTTAATATTTTCTAGAAACTGATACATTTTTTAGGATCCATTGATTAATAGAGATCAAAAGAACACCATTTATTTGAAATTTGTAACATTACAGATGTCTTTTTTTTGTTCAATTGAATCATATTAAATTACACTTGCTGAAAAAAAAATTGTAATGACCATAAACTTGTGAATGGTAAAATCAGAGTTGTAGCCATTCAGACAATCATTTGATTCTTCTTTTTTTTTCATAATAATTTCTCATTAAGCAGCAATAAGTAACAGTAATGGGATACTCTTACTTGATATTTAGCTGTATTTGAAACAGAACACAAGAAACTAAAATTTGAAGGGTTAAGGAGTTCAAAAGAAAGAAAAGCATGATACTTCAAAGGCCGCTGTCAGATTCACAAAACAGGCATGACTTTATCAGCAGAGCTGAAAGCCAACAGGGCGCTATTACTGCTGTCCTCAGAACAATGCACCATCTGAGGCTTATTAATTGCATCCAGGCGACTAGACAACAGGAGTGTTTGAGTCTGTGAAGGCTGTGTGACACCCTGGAAGTGCAAAATATAATGCAAGGGCTATTTCTGACTCAGTGTTATTCTCTCAGACATCTACATTGTTTATATATGGCTGAGTGAGCTCAATGTCACCATATAATGAGCATCACATCCTAAATAGTACATACATATATGCTATATGGGGGGCAGGATTACTTTATATTGGAATAATAACACCACTCTACACAGTGAGAGCAGGAGGTTCACCCATCAGTGACTGACAAACGTGTGTGATTGAATATGATACCATGTGGTGTGTCACAGCTTGTGTACATACAGGCATAATCTGCTGGAGGTCATCCAGGGTGAGGGTCGCCATGCCGACGGGGGTGTCGAGGTCACATGGCACAATGGGCGGGGTCAGCAGCTTCTTGTAGACGCAAGGGGGGAAGCGGATGTCCAGTGTGATGCTGTTATACACAGCCAAGCCCATGAGCTGACAGATGGGGTTAAGTGTGCACAGCTGGAAGGATTCACAGACCTGACACAGACCTCCAGCCTTCTGTTACACAATGGCTGCGCCAGAAACCAAAGGCAGCTTCCTCACTGCTTGATGGCCAATGATCTAGCAGCGGTTTACATGAAGGCACCTGTAACACTCTGCTTTCCACAATGTCACGTCTAATGATCACCATGCAAGGTGAATTGATTTTTAGTCATATCTACAAATTAGTTTACTTATTTTAACTACCAAACTACACTGCCATTCAAAAGTTTGGGGTTAGTTTTTTTTTTTTTTTTTTTTTAAGAATTTATAGTTTTATTCAGTATGAATGCTTTGATTTTTTTTTAAAGTGACATTTATAATATTACAAAAGATTTCTATTTCACATAAATGCTATTTTTTTTTTTTTAAACTTCTTTTCAACAAAGAATCTTGAAAAAAAATCCACAAAAATATTAAGCAGCACAACAGTTTTTAACACTGATGATATTAAGAATATGTTCAGCTTTGAAAATTCCACTTTGGCATCACAGGTGTAAATTACATTTTAAAATATTATTTAACAGAAAACATTTATTTTAAAAATGTAATGATATTTCACAATATTACTATTTTACTGTATTTTCGATCAAATAAATATTGTCTTGGTAAGCATCTCATCAACCCCAACCTTTTGAACAAAAGTGTATAGGCACAGGATTGTGTGATATCATAGGCAGTAAAGGACACATATAAGCATTTTTGGGTTTCAGACACAACCAATGTGAAAACACAAAATCCTTATGCACATCTTCTGTATTATTATGCTATGCCTTCAAGGTGGAAAATTTCAATCATTACAAACTCATTAAAATAAAATCTGAAATTTCGTGCCTTTTGGTGCATGTAGGTTAGCTTTGAGGACTCTATATGCTAATGTACTAGTGTTCTCTTGAATAAGAATGCCCATCTACTAAAACCACCCACTTTAGACTAGCAATGCCAAGTAACAAATAATGATTAATGGCTGTAACATAAACTGGCTACTGGCTTGTATGCCTCTGATGTATGGCGAACTTCTCCAATTATTTTGTCTGCTTAAACCCTGCCCCATTCTTATAATCGACTGCAAGCTCACATTCAGAGCTGCCTCCATCCAATCAACAACCGATGGACAGAAACTAGCCCCTAGCCTACCTTTTTTTCTTTTTCACTCAAAAGTATGTCATAACACTGAAGAAAAGATTTGTCACTACTTCCTTTTAATCTCAACTTAATTTTCTGTGCAACTACTGGCAGCAAATGGAATTGTAATCTGCTTGAGCAGCCAAATTTAATACCAACTGAAGATGAAGGGAGTGGTTGAAACACTTTGGTCACTGGTGTTGCGCAACTTACACAAGTTATTTAAGATTTGCTAATATCGCAACATCATCTACAGTATAGCAGCACAGTAAGATGCATTGAAGAACACCCAACAGGTGTACAATACATTTAGAGGAAAATGTGAAGAGCCCTACACGTAAGTGCTTTCAGCTGTAGCTGACAACTCAGCCCCATGTGCTCTCCATATGTGGAGCGAGGGCGATGGAAAAAAGTCCTCAGCTCAGGAGAGAGAGGGGAGAGAGCAGACAGGCGGGACAGTTTCCATGAGGACTGCAACGATGAGACAACACAAACCAAGTCCTGGCTGCTCCTAACGAGACAAAACAAAAGAATCTTTATTTCATAATTTTTCACTGATGTGACACAGCAATTCTGTGCTGAAGGAGAGGGAGCTCTGAGGCCGAGCTCTGGACTTGCAGCCACATGCATTGACAAGCCTAAGCCAGAGGGGGCAATTAGAGGGGTAACAGCAGGACATGGTAGGCTTTGGCTGCCACCGTGTCTCTCCCCACACGTTCCCGAGAGCACCATATGGAGCAGTTCTCGACTCTTGACACGAGCCCTCACGCACCACATTACTTACAAAACCATTTCATAACCATAACTATATCTGTGCATCTGTCATTAGCGTCATATTGCATTATAACCATTTACAAATCACATGGCATAAAAATAGTATATGCTCCATTTTCACATCATCACAGCACAGATTGGTGGCAGAAAATACATTTCCCACCAGAAAACGAGAATGGAGAATGAACGTCAGATGTATGTGCCAAATGGGAGCTGACTCTGTATTTATGTGCTATTTTAAGTTTGTCACACCCACACGTGGCCACCTATACTGTATAAACTGCAGGGAAATGAAAGGATACGGCTCCAACCAATCGGAACTCAGAGTAGTTGTCACATTTCCAGCTGCTGAACCAATGACACTGGGACTCCTTCACATACGTGAACATGCCTGCAACATGACACACAGATGCAGAAAAGAACAATTACTATTCACTAAGACAAAGCAGCACCCACTGATTGTGTTATTTATTTACACCACTGTCTAAATTAATTATGCAAATGAGGACTGACGACTCAAGTCTGACACTTGAAGTCTTAACGATACTTTCTTACTAGAGCACACTGTTGAACTAGACATTTTAATATTTGAATGTTATCTTTTTTTTTTACTTAATTCTTTCCCCCTTATCATTGCAGTGTTTATACCTGACTGTACTTTTTGCTGTTTCTGAGCCACATAAGAATGGAGCCTTATACAGAGTTTTAGTTTATGCAACTGCACAATTGCTGTGCAGGTAGTTTTTATTTAATTATGTACTGTGAGTTAATTAACTATATCACTTTTACTTTCTGTTTATTTTGGTTTCTTTACGGTTTCTTTACTCTCATAAGGTCCACAATCTTTACATTACTTTCTAAGATGTGTTTTTTTTGTCAGACAGTGTTACGAATTATGCTAATTTTTTTGATTGCTCTCATTAAATATCAAGGGATTTGAGTATGAAAATGACTTATAATAAATTATACTACAATACAACCACACACATATATATATTATATATTATATATATATTATATATATGTTTGTGTGTTTGTGTGTGGTGTGTGTGTGTGTACACACAATATCTGCATTGCTAGATCATGTTTTTGAATATTAATGTTCAACTATTTTTTTTTTATTCTTTTTTTTTAATAAACCTTATTAAATTTTGTTACTGGGAGACTCTTTGTTAAGATGTTTAGAGTAACATTTAAATAGTCTTAACATAGTTTGCTATTTTGCCTCAAGAAAAATATGCTTAGACATTTTTAATGACAACAGATTTATTCAGGTTTTTTTTCTTCCAGTGGTTACCACCTGTATATTGTCAAAGACTGGCACTGTTAGTCTTGACTGTCTTACCATAGTCTGTGTGAAAAATCTGTCGAATCAGGAGAAGAAACCACTCTTTTGTGAGTCCACCCATGTCCAACCCTGCTTCCCCAACAAACGTCACTTTCAGTTTTTTCTTCAGGTCTGCTCGCTTTCTCGAAAGCTATTAAAAAAGGAACACATTTATGGAGGGGCCATTTTTCCAAATTAAGTCTTAGCCAGACTTAGAACTTTCCAGAACATAATGTACATGCTGTTGGCTGAAAGTCCTCTCAGCCTAGGAAAACAAAACATAGATTTGTGCTACTTTATATAGAGCAATGCATCCCATACATAAGTATGTCCTCCTTTAGAGCTAAATAGTGTTCAATGGTTCAAGGGAGCTCCTGGTAACATCTACAGGAACAGACGCAATTCTACGTTTACAGATTTGGACTGAGCAGTATTACCTCATCCAGTGAGTCACTGACCAGCTGCAGACGCCTAACTTTAATGTTGAGAAACAGCAGACTCATATCCACCCTCTGCCTGCGAGAAACCTTGTCCACCAGGGTTTGCTGCATTGGACATAGAGAGGATATAATTTGTCAGTCAACAAACAGGTTTGCAGAACATGGCCACATCTAGGTTTTATTCAATGTCTCTATATTTCTTGTTTCTGAGTAACATATTTCTTAGACAGATGACGTCTGTCTACTTGCGGTGTATGATGATATTATTCTCCAGCCACGTGTCTGTTTATCCTACAGTCTGGACACATATGTTTGGGAGGGAGCCATAGGAATGGCCGCCCCACCCAAGCTAGGATTGTTATCAGAAAATACTCTCGGACTAGAACACATATTTTCCCAAACAGAGACTAGCTTTTTCATCTTAAGACAGTTTTAGTTAGGCCTATAGTGAGAGCTCATTATGAAGGTGAACTCTCACCCTGGCCATGCTGATCATCTGCTGCTCAGAGTCTCTCTGGATTATGGCCTTCTTCACCACTGTGGACAGGATGAAGGGGAACTGACAGAAGGTGAACCTGAGAAGATATAGATCAGAAATTACTTGGTTTTAGGTACAAGTTTAAAGTGTTCAATGGTGACAGACCAATATATCTTAAATTCTGTTCTTCTAATCCCAGTAGTCTTTCCTTTATTAAGCATATGGTTGTCTTATGCTGACCAAAGGCTGCCTTTTTTTCCATCAAAAATACAGTAAAGCAGTATATACTGTATATGCAGTATATATGAATATACTGTATGTATATACATATATATATATAATTATTATTACAGAAATACTATTACAGTTTAAAACAACTCTTTTCTATTTTAATATATTTTAAAATGTAATAATTTTAGAATTTAAAGAAAATTTTCAGGAGCCATTACTTCAGTTTTTAGTGTCACAGCGTCCTTCACCTATCATTTTAATATGCTGATGTGGTACTCAAACAACATTTCTTCTTATTATCATTAATGCTGAAAAAGTTGTGCTACTTAATATTTTTGTGGAAACTGTGATGCACTTTTTTCAGGATTCAGGATTTATGACTAGAAAGTTCAAAAGAATCAAAGGGATTTATTTTAAATCTTTTACAAATGCCTTTACTGTCACTATTGATCAATTTAATGCATTCACACAAATAAAATAAATAATAAAATAAATACACAAAACTAATACAAATCTTACTGACACCAATCTTTTAAATGCAGTATATTTTTAATGACATGTTTCACACATAGATCTTACAACTTAGTAATTTTTAAGCTGGAAATGATTTATGCTTAAAACATGTAATTATGCTAATTAAGATAAGAAAAAAAAACAATATAGTAAAGATTATTATTTATTATCTAATGCAATTTTTCCTCTCAAGTAAATTTCTTGTTTTAAGGACAAAAAACAAGACAAAACACACATTTTGAAGCGTTATTTTAAATTATATTTTTATATTCGCACCTGTTTGAATTTCCGTGAGCCTGCCACGTGTGGTAATCCTCCATAAAGTCTATGTGGTCCAATGTTAGGTTGTAGAAATCAGTGAAAGGGATGATGGAGGAAGAGGAAATGCTATTTGCAGCATCTGTTAAAACACGATCAATGTTAGGATTATTTTGGTTCAAAATCAGTTGTAAAGAACTACGAGAAAGCATCTTGACTTTCTCCAGGCCCTCTCTAGTGGCCAGCACAGTAGTACTCACTAAGCAGGGAAAGGACTTTAGTGGCTGAGGGAATCCACCAGGAGCATTTGGCCATGGGCGGCAACTCTTCTGGCTTGGCAGGAAATAGGCGGGTAGTGATGAAGAGCTGCAAGCGCTCCACCAGCTGTTTGAAACGCTTCTGAGGCAGCCTGAAAGATGAAACATATCGTAAACAGGAAGATATAATCCATACACACTTCTTTTTTTACTGTCAATTTGTGTAATGCCTTGACGCTGGCTAGCTCTGCTATTTGTTGGATTTACACATTTCACAATTAAAACCACAACTACAGGTGCATCTCAATAAATTAGAATGTTGTGGAAAGTTAATTTATTTCAGTAATTCAACTCAAATTGTGAAACTCGTGTATTAAATAAATTCAGTGCACACAGACTGAAGTAGTTTAAGTCTTTGGTTCTTTTAATTGTGATGATTTTGGCTAACATTTAACAAAAACCCACCAATTCACTATCTCAACAAATTAGAATACTTCATAAGACCAATAAAAAACATTTTTTAGTGAATTGTTGGCCTTCTTGGAAAGTATGTTCATTTACTGTACATGTACTCAATACTTGGTAGGGGCTCCTTTTGCTTTAATTACTGCCTCAATTTGGCGTGTCATGGAGGTGATCAGTTTGTGGCACTGCTGAGGTGGTATGGAAGCCCAGGTTTCTTTGACAGTGGCCTTCAGCTCATCTTCATTTTTTGGTCTCTTATTTCTCATTTTCCTCTTGACAATACCCATAGATTCTCTATGGGGTTCAGGTCTGGTGAGTTTGCTGGCCAGTCAAGCACACCAACACCATGGTCATTTAACCAACTTTTGGTACTTTTGGCAGTGTGTGCAGGTGACACATCCTGCTGGAAAATGAAATCAGCATCTTCAAAAAGCTGGTCAGCAGAAGGAAGCATGAAGTGCTCCAAAATTTCTTTGGTAAACGGGTGCAGTGACGTTGGTTTTCAAATAACACAATGGACCAACACCAGCAGATGACATGGCACCCCAAATCATCACAGACTGTGGGAACTTAACACTGGACTTCAAGCAACTTGGGCTATGAGTTCTCCACCCTTCCTCCAGACTCTAGTACCTTGGTTTCCAAATGAAATACAAACTTGCTCTCATCTGAAAAGAGGACTTTGGACCATTGAGCAACAGTCCAGTTTCTCTTCTTCTCCTTAGCCCAGGTAAGATGCCTCTGACGTTGTCTGTGGTTCAGGAGTGGCTTAACAAGAGGAATACGACAACTGTGGCCAAATTCCTTGACACGTCTGTGTGTGGTGGCTCTTGATGCCTTGACCCCAGCCTCAGTCCAGTCCTTGTGAAGTTCACTCAAATTCTTGAATCGATTTTGCTTGACACTCCTCATAAGGCTGTGGTTCTCTCGGGTGGTTGTGCATCTTTTTCTTCCACACTTTTTCCTTCTCAACTTTCTGTTAACATGCTTGGCTACAGCACTCTGTGAACAACCAGCTGCTTTGCAATGAATGGTTGTGGCTTACCCTCCTTGTGAAGGGTTTCAATTATTGTCTTCTGGACAACTGTCAAATAAGCAGTCTTTTCCATGATTGTGTAGCCTAGTGAACCAAACTTAGAGAAAATTTTGAAGGCTCAGGAAACCTTTGCAGGTGTTTTGAGTTGATTAGCTGATTGGCATGTCACCATATTCTAATTTGTTGAGATAGTGAATTGGTGGGTTTTTGTTAAATGTGAGCCAAAATCATCACAATTAAAAGAACCAAAGACTTAAACTACTTCAGTCTGTGTGCATTGAATTTATTTAATACACGAGTTTCACAATTTGAGTTGAATTACTGAAATAAATGAACTTTTCCATGACATTCTAATTTATTGAGATGCACCTGTACTTAGAATGCAAAAAAGCGAATTTATTTAAAAGAATTAGACTTTTCCATTGTGAATTGCTCTCTTGTACAGACTCACTTTTTAAACCAGTGCATCAGGAAATGGTGGTCCGCTTCAGCCAGGGCTGCTATTTGCCTCAGTAAGTGTGCATAGATGACATATGTGGCTGGGCTGGTGTACTGAGGGTTCTGCGACACAGAGAGGCATTTCAGCAAACTTTCATTTAGGAGCAGAGAAAGAAGTCTGGCTTTTAATAAGTGGCACTGCAGCGGAAACCAGCTCTTTTCCTCTCCAGTATGACCTCATCCCTTCCTTAGGCACGGCAAATGCAAATAATACAGAGGCTGGCTGACTTTAGTGGCAGACAGATCAGCCCAATAATTGCCTCTGCTTTTCATTTTCATCATGTCCTCCAGAGAAATGTAGGTCAGAGAGCCCATCAACAGTCTGGAGATGAATACCGCTATATGCGAACTCTGGAGAAGACCGACATCTGTACATGCTTCTGTTTATGAAAGCGTCTAACTCTCACCACCAAATGGAGAGAAAAAAAAAAGTTTCATAAAGCTGAAAACCCAAAATGAATCAAATCCTAGCTAACCAAGCCATCGCCTCTCTCTCTGCCTACGGCTTCCCAGGCTTAAATCCAGTGGCTATGTCCTTATTTGGACAGTCCCAGGCCAGCCTGCGAGGGTCATGTGTGAAGTAAACACTTAGCTCACGATCTGTCTGCACCACAGCAGGGCTATGGCTGGAGTCAATGGGTCATGTGGTGAGAGAGGAGCTCAAGAGTTTCCTGAAACTCTGATTCGCCTCTTACTTAGCCTGGGGTGTTTAACGTGGCTGCCAACACAAAGGGCAAATCAAAGACAGATTAGAGCAATTTTGCTGTGTAAGTGCACATCTATAGGATTGCTTGCAGATAACTGCTTTGGTTTGCAAAGGGAAATTACAGGTATTGCAAAAAAGTATCACATGTCTTTGGGTTCTGTTTAATGAAGGCAATTTTGTATTAATGGCATGGGCTTGGTCACTAGTAAGAGGAGATCAGCAGTGCTGGGGTGACAAACTGAAAGATGCTAGATTTTTTAGTAGTGTGACAGTAACTGTTCTCACAACTAATTTTTCCAATGAGCACCAAAACTTTACACCATTATATTTGTTAATCACATTTTATTGTGCAAGAAGCTTTACAGCCATCAAACGGAGATAAAACACGCTCTCCTAAACCTTCTTCTCTCACTGTCGTACTATGCACCGTAATGGTTCTTTTTGTGAATCAATTTGTTCATTCGTTTCAAGTCATTAACCGATTCATAGATCAGATACAACTGACAGATTAAATAATCACTGATTAGTGCAGCTTCTGTTGTTGCACATTATTTAGTTACATGCTGATGTCACAATGTTTTCAAACTGATAGCAATAAAATGTATTAGTTTAATTTTTAATTTATAAATTATTATGCATCTTATGTTAATTCTAACACCCTAATTGAGATCCAAATTTTAGAGCCTGTTTTTCTGACAAATAAATACGGCTCTGGTTATACAACAAACAATATTGCTCAATATAGTTAGCTATTTTAGGTAACCTACTGCAGATCAGCCAATTAAGCCAGGATGTAAGTGAAAGAAAACATAACTTTCTTAAGAGATACACAAAACTAATCATTTCTTTATAAACAAAAAGAAAACACACAATTGTGCATAAAGAATGCCATTACCTGCACAAGAACAAAATATGCTCTAAGGTCATCCTTTGTGCGAGGCCTAAAAATACAAAAACAAAACTGACAGTGATTCTTTTTTAATCACTATTTTCTGCAAAGACTTCATGTCCTCTTTTAGTGCTTCAGTGAGAGAACACAATTCACTACTCACCCTTTCCATTCTCTTAATAAGCTATTAATAATTCCCTTCAGGACTGATTTCTGTGTGTCTGCAGGCTGCAAATTAGCCAGATAAAACCAATTTTGTTAAAACCAAATTCAAAACAACAGACAGAGCACAATGGCTTACTGTGTAATTCAATTATAAGAAAAATTCAGTCAGTTCTTACGATGAAAAGTTTCTTACTTACCGTGTGGAGTAAGGCATCATAAACAATATTGACAAATTTGATGTTTATTCCTGAGTCTTCAATAGTGTTAAAGGGAGCATTTGCTTCTTTCTGAAAAGACAATGTAAACATAAAAACATTAATCATACTTTCTACCATCCACTTACATGGTGCATATTATATATACTTCACATATAAAATGGATGGTAAAACATTCACCTCATATAAGAATAACATTTTCTGATGAAACCATATGCAGATGTTGTTTTTTACTCCCTGAATGAGCTCATTGATTCATTTGGAGACCAAAATGTTCAGTTTTCCTCCTCTCCTGACTTTCACGGTTACTTTTTCCACCGACTTCCAAGAGTTCTCATTAAAAACTTTGGCTAAACTTAAAAGGATGTTTCATTCATAAAACTGACCATTATTCAATAGCCTAAATAAAAACACATTTAGACAAGTCAATTATATGCCATTAATAATTGAGCATCTAGTAAAATGTTTGTTTTTAAATAATTATATTTTAAATGATTGTTGTTATATTTTACACACACTAAATGAACTGATAATTCACAGTAAAACCTGTGGTTAATTTGGGCCTTTTTGGCAAAGTAAGCTTATGCTCAAAAGAGATTTCAAGCAATATGAAAACAATCAACAGCAATCTAGTAAACACTTTTAAAACATGAACAAGACACTGTGTTTAGAGCTTCAACACACCTTAAATGCACCATTGAGTTCCAAAAAGGAATCAAATGTGGTCAAGTAGAAATCATGGACTTGCTTCCAATCCCCTGAGATAGTTGCCCTTTCAACATCGTCCCTACAGCCGGAAAAAAATACACAATTATAAAACACTGTAACTGACCTTGGGAATTCTGCAGGTTGACTAAAGGAAGAAGCACATACTGAAACTCTTTGGCGGTTTTGGTCCGAATGGGAATAATGGGTTCTGAGACAAAACGAGCCTTCACCTCTGGAGGGAGAACATCAATAGAGATACGATGCTTCTGTCTCACATCTGGACATATTGGGGGAAGCTCTCTCACTGAAAACAAATGCACACAAAATGCATTAGACAGCAGCTCACAATATGAGCAAGGTGGGCCGTTCATCATGTTCTCCAGGGGGATTTTTTGCCATCACTCTACAGCTAACAATTATGTCATTATCTTATCAGAAACAACTATCTGAACAATGACTCTCAGCATCCCAGCAACCACCTGATAACATGCAATCACCATCAGCACAGTGAGTTATTATATTTAAAGGCACTCTAGTCATTTAATTCTCAACAAATGCACTGATTAAAGCAGAATTAAGATTCACAAAAAGATTTGTACTTGTGGACTACAGTAGGAACAACTGACATTTTTAAGGTTCACCCATTGAATTTATAAGGTAAAGTGAGAACATTTAACGAGCTTTAGCACTGCGTCAGGCCTCAGTCCATGTAGTCTTCCTAACAAGTCCCCAGCTCATCTGTGCTAAAGACAGGCGTGAACACACTTGTGCCTTGTCACAAACTTGAAGATGAATCCATCACATCGACAACATCTTTGATCTCCAAGACAAAGAAAGGAAAACATCTGCTTGAAACAGTGAAGTGGTTATCAATTCAAAGCAGCCAAAATGGACTGCTTTGAAATGCAATTAGTTTTTTTGTTTTTTTGGTTGTAAAAGGGAATTACCTTTAAATCACTCATGCATATCATTTTAAAACCATAGTAACCCTTGCTTGTGTTACCTGCTTGTAGACCTAAAGCACTGACTATGGATGGATACAATTTGTTTAATAATATCAACAAAATCAAGTTATGCAACAAGAAACAGCTAAAACTGGCAGCGCTGGAAGCAGTCTGACCTTGTCTGACTGCAGGTAGCAGGAGCGGAGAAGAAAGACTGTGGCTGCCTGACTCTCTTTTGTGATTCAGGGTGGAGATGAAGCTTCCATAAGAGGGGAAAGGGAGCTTCGGCCCACGATCCAAGCTCTGCCGATGAAATGATCCTCGTTATATTCCAATATTTCTAAAAAAAAAAATGATTGTGCTGCGGCACACCTGTACTCTGCTGATAAAACAAATGGCAACAGAGAACAGATACTGCAATAAACTATATTTACTATACTACACTAGACTGACAGATTAACATCTATTTAAGCAAAAATCTGAAAAATAAATAGCCTACTAAAAAAATATATGCCCCTCCCCCTTATTCAAATATCTAAATAAAAATAAGTATCAATAAAGAATACAATACATATTACAGCACATTTAAACAATAGTGGAGGAAATCAAAACCTTGTTAATTGAGATTGTGTCCTCATTGCGTAACCAGCAGCAGCAGTGTTGTTTTGCGGAAACGAAACATTAATGGCTGATGTTTTCTGTGTTCTTTCAACACCAGGAAAATACAAAATCACTAAAAGAAAATGCGCTGTGCGTGCACAAGGCTGAGCTAAATATTCCATGACTCACATATGCCGCTTTTACGGAGTTATTTAACACTACGTCGTTGTCTCAGCTGTAGGCTGATTTCGTAAAGAATCCAATATAAATGATTTCCATTAGGATAACCACACCAATTCAAATGCAAACGTGCATTAAATATAAAGCAAAATTCAGATGAATACAGTGCATAAAAGTGCAAAAAAATATGCATTCACGTACTATTCAACCATAGTCAGCATGTTTGTACAGCAATATTTGAAAAATACTTACATGATTT
The DNA here is from genome assembly GCA_018155175.1 of Sinocyclocheilus anophthalmus. Taxonomy (NCBI): domain Eukaryota; kingdom Metazoa; phylum Chordata; class Actinopteri; order Cypriniformes; family Cyprinidae; genus Sinocyclocheilus; species Sinocyclocheilus anophthalmus. The sequence continues at coordinate 82,570 of JADLZN010007292.1, read as the reverse complement.
AGTATAGGAGGAAGTCTGTCTCTATCCCTTTCTTCAAATGGACAGTTATTTTCGCTCATGTTTAGATGCATGTCCTCTGAAGAAAAGCCTTTCGAGCGCAGTTACATGGCTTATTTTTCTGGGGAAAAAAGTACTTTTTCCCCTCTGCGTAATTTCAGTGCTCGCACTTTCCTTTTACTTTGAGAAATACAGCAACAGTGAGTGAGTCCAGTACGGTCTGCTCTTTTTGCTAAAGCAGGTGAGTTGTTGAGACTAAGATGAACAAAAAGGCTGATCTTTGCTTGTCAAAGAGAACAAACGAAGTGGGTAAGAAGAAAAGTAAAAACAAAAGATACAAAAAATCTTCGCGACGCTGCGTTCAGTGAGTAAAGTAACTTGTTGAAGAAGTGCCGTGGCGTCTATGTACGGTCCAGCTGTACGCTGGCGCCATGTTGTTGAGGATGATGATGATGATGATGATGCTGAGGTTTGTAGTTACGGACTTGGATACAACCGCTGCCTCGACGTAACACTGGGGCCGTGCTGTGCCGAGTCAGATTTATTGCACACCTCTAATTAAGATCTTTTCTAGAACTTAAAATACACTATTTGTATAAAACATCAAAATCACATTTTGATTGGACTAGTATGAAAGAAAAAAAAACTTAAAATTTGAAAGAAATATAGCCTAAAGAAAGGCCTACGCATGCCCACTAAGTCTCAGACTTTTGTTTTCCCACTATATATGTTTATTTATGATTCTTTTAATATCCGTAATACCACGCATGTCACTGTGTTATGTGAATGTTAGAATCTCAGATTTTCTCTTATAGGCTTATATTTACAGCCAGTCTATGTCAACTGTAAGCTTCAGTCTCAAGGGTGTCAGGTTCTCTTACATCAGCTTTCTCAATTGTGGCCTTGATGAGAGGTGTCAGAGCAAACATATCATATAGCCTATTCTGCATAAATATTGCTTTGTTGTTCAATCTATTATTTTTTAACTTAAAACAAATCTGCCAGTGAGTAACTTACATAAACATTTATTTATTTATATGTGTTTATATTAGTGGTATTGTTTAATCATTTTCTCTGTCTCTATAGGCTTTATCAACATACTGTGCTGCTGGTGAAACACTCGGCCTGTAGGTGGAGGGAGAGATCTGCCTTTGGAAAATGTGAATATCATTTGGCTGCATATGTCTCGAGATTTGGTCTATATATATCTTGACATGTACATTATAGCAACAGTATACTTCAAAGCGTATTTGTGATGCAATGAGCTATCTAGATTTATATAGATCTTATAGCCTAACTCAAAACTGAAAGGGATTTACATGTTTTTTTCAGTGAAACTCAACAGGATATTAAAATTATTCAGTTGAAGACAAAATAGATTTTTTTGTTGTTGGAGAACTGCACAGAACACATTATGCAGAGCTAAAATATAGAATGACATAAATGACATAAATAACGTTCACCTGACATACTTTATTTCCTCAGTGGAACACTGTTAAAATTATGTAAAATAAAGTAAAAGCAGTCCTTCTTTCATTATTCAAACCACACAAGAGCATATTACTCTTGAAATGATCTACAGTATTCAACTTACACTAAACCGTCACTAGATTTCTATATTTGATATATGTTCACCACTTGTTTTGACCATATCAGGAACCCACCTTCACTGTCTCCCACCAGTCAGACAAACATTCCTATACAGTAACCTGAGTGTTTGAGTACACGACTTGGATTCTGCGGTTGGCATTGACTAATATGGCTCAGGTGCCGTTGGCAGCTCTTAGAACTGGATAGACACCCTGTCGTACAACTAATCCTGTCAGCATGACTTAAGCCATAGACTAACACCATGCTTTACTGTTTGATTTGTTTATGTCTTCAAATTACCGCGTTTGAAAAGGCTCTTCTTTATTGATGGAACAGACATTGAAACCAGATCATACCGTCTTAATTAACAAGACAGTTTGTACAAGCTTTCCATTAAAACATCCAACATATGAACTGAAGAGTTTGGGAGTTTGTCTTTCCTAGTGTCTCATTTTAATGTTTTTAAGACACAATTGATTTACAGTTGTGCTCAAAATTATTCATACCCTTGGTAAAAATGATCAAAGAAGGCTGTGAAAATAAATCCGCATTGTTTATCCACAAAAAATCTAACCTTTAATTAAAGTAAAAAAAAGTGAAAGTGGGGGAAAATCACATTATGAAATAAATATTTTTCTCTAATACAGTAAGAGGACGTGTGTCTATATCGTCCTAATGCACGGTGAGGAGGAGAGTTTGAGTGGCCAAAGACTCTAAGGATCACAGCTGGAGAACTGCAGAAAATAGTTGAGTCTTGGGGTCAGAAAGCCTAAAAAAAAAACATGTTTTTTGGGAGGGTTTCAAGAAAAAACTAGAAAAGAAAACACTCTCATCCAAAAACAAACTCCAGCATATTTATTGGCTAGACACAACGGAACTGTTTAAATGGTACTGGGTTCATGGTCAGATGAAAAAAAAAAAAAAGCTTTTTAGCAGCAAACACTCAAGATGAGTTTGGTGCACACAGGGATAAAAAAGTACCCCATGTGTACAATGAAATATACTGCTGGATCTTTAATGTTGTGGGCCTATTTTTCTGCCGGAGATCCTGGATATCTTGTTCAGATAGATGGCATAATGGATTCTATAAAATACCAATGGATAAAAAATTTAAAACTGACTGTCCATGCTAGAAATCTTATAATGGGCCATGGTTGGATCTTCCCACAGGACAATGATCCACAAACAAACATCAAAATCAAACAAAAAATGGGTCACCGAGCACAAAACAAATATTCTGCCATGGCCAACCCAGTTCCCTGAGCTGAACCCTATAGAAAATGAGTGTGGTGAACTGAAGAGGAGAAGCATCAACATGCAGCTGGAAATCTGAAGGGTCTGGAGAGATTCTGGATGAAGGAATGGTCTCTGATCTCTTGTCAGATGTTCTCTAAACTCTTCAGGCATTATAGGTGAAGACTCAGAGCTGTTCTCTAGGCAAATGGATGTTGCAAAAAGTATTGGATAAAAGGGTATGATTAATTGTGACCAATGTGTATTAGAGAAAAACATTTATTTCATAATGAGATTTCTCTCCCATTTTAAATTCTTATTCTTCAATGAAAGGTTAAACTTTAGTACATTTTTAAAATAAAATATCTAAAGGATTGATGATAGAGATTAATTTTCACAGCCTTCTTTGATCATATTTACCAAGGGTATGAATAATTTTGAGCACAACTGTAGATCCCAGTAAGCACGTCCAGCCTTTTTGTATTCCGGAGAGGCTCTAATGTTATTACTGAAATACTAAATAATTTGGAGCATGCCTTTCACACACTGTTTTTGAGGGCAAAGCTGTTCATTTTCCATTGCCTAACCTGACCCTATACTCCGAAACATAACCTTCGCAGAAATCTGTGCAAAACATAGATTTAACTAGAAACATGATTTGATAGTTAATCCTTTTAACTAGTGATGGCCTGCTCACTTATCGGTGTTCAACACATTTTTACTAAATCAGTGAGGACATTTTTGAAAAGTGAGGATATTTTGGACCTCACAAGCATTGTCAAACCTGTACACCAATAGGTAACACCATAATACTGTTTTTATATGTATTGTATTCTTAAAATATATTTTGACATTTCCTCTCTCCTAGGGATCAATCAAGTAATCACTTTTCGCTTGAAAGAGAAAAAGCATTTTTATTTAATAACCTCACAATCAGTACAGCTGAGTGTTTTTAACATTCTTTGCTTTGTTGTTCAACAATGGACCATTTCTCAAACAGCATTCTTCGAACTGAAGTAATTTCACGCTCACCAAGGGTGCAGTATCACATGATCCTTCAGAAATCATTTTAATATGTTGATTTCACACTCAAGAACCATTTATTATTTTCAATGTTGAATACATTTTTTATGCACAGAAAACTCAAAAGAACTGAATTTATTTAAAATAGAAATATTAACATCATAAATGTCTGTGTTGTAACTGGTCATTTTTCTTTCAAAAACTGGACAAAATAATGTGAACACTTTTTATTTTGTAAATTAAATCTTTCTTAGCTTTCAGTAATATGCATGCTAATAAGCAAATAGTTAATTATTCAGCATCTGAGATTCTTTCTACTTTTAGTCCTTATTATATTTAGTATTTTGCTAAGAAGCAAATAGTTAATAGTTAATAATTCAGCATCTGCGATTCTTTCTATTTTTAGTCCTTATTATATTTAGTATTTTGTAGATTTCTGATAATGACCTTAGTGATCAAGTCTGTATGGCAGTATGATTCACCGCTGTGACATAACATGCATAAGGTGATGATTTACTCTTGTATGTCCCAGACGGCTTAGGTTTTATGTGGCATCCTCAGAAATGTCTTTCATTGCACCACCTCCCATAATGTGACTGAAGGAAAAGAACATAGAGGTCATCTCAGTTTCATTAACCCCAGAACTTGCTGTTCTAAGATGTTCATACAGTTTCTTTGGGATCTATTGTTAAAATTAACAAACATGTGCATGAAAACAACAAGAGGACTTCAACTGTGTGTCCTTGACAAACTAACATCATACGCAATGCATCGTAGCTGTTTTACACAATCCCTGTGAACACACAATTAACATGACACAATGAGCGTGTCATGAGGGTCCTGAAAGTGACCTGCGGCCTTCCTCATTGACTGCATCACATGAGGAATCTCACAACGTGGATGAGCGCGCTGAACTTTCATCTGTATCTTGCTGGCTGCATGCCATTCCAGAGTCATGCTGGACCCTGGTGGAGTGAGCCAAATCCAGCAGGAGGCTCTTGTCCCCGACACATCCTGACAGCTATCAGTTGCTTGAAGGTTGTTATGGTATGGCTGAGCTGAACAAAACAAGAAATAACTATTTTTGACACAATCACGGTTGAAATTTGGCTGATTTTGCATGGCAGGACACAATACTGAGTTTGACATTTCACTCATGCAGTCATGTTGCACAAGAGCATCTCACAGAAGCCATTTGTTTCCTCTAAAAATCTGCAAGTAACAATGCTGTGAGAAAACATTTCTCAAAGTAGCCTTAGATTCACATTTATAACATCTCAGCCGTACTGAATCATCTTTTTGACTTGTTAGTCATTGTTGCAGCACAAAGGCACATTTCACACACTGCATCTTTGGTTTGGAAGTGTGTGTGTGTGTGTGTGTGTGTGTGTGTGTGTATGTGTGTTGTGTTGTGTTGTGTTGTGGTGGTGTTAGATGATCATGTTTTTGTGTTGTGTCGGGTAGCAAGGAGTCTTTGCTCATTCTCACTCAGCACCCGTGAAGGGGCAGAAAGGCAGATAATATCAAAGTCTGTGTTGATCAAACACTACATAGGAGAAAGAACCACGAAAACCAAGTACTTGGCCTTCCATTTAATTGCTGTCAATCCTCCTCATGCCATGCCCGGCCTCGCACAAAGTGCAAATACAACAGTCTTAAAACCATGCTTAAATCATATTTTATTTAAAGTTAAGCCAGGATGTACTATCATGCTAGCCGCTGGTGGCCAAATTATGAACATGCTACAATAATTCCGTCACAAACTAAACTAAAAGGCTCATTCAATCCAAAAAAAAAAAAGAAAAAAAAAGGAGAGCAAGTTTTTTAAGAAAGTACTGCTGAAGGCTCCTTTTGCCTCATCGCACTAGAAAAGGCTGCATTTATTATATGATCAACTAGTAAATATGTGAAAGTAATAACAGATTCAAGTGAAACTTATTTTTAAATTTAAATATGGGGGTTGTTTTAAGATGTAAATTTAGGATAGGTTAATTTAATTTTCAGGCAGCCCTTGCTCAAAAAACCTTTAACGGGACAATGGAAAGGACGGCGTGTGAGAAAATTAAAAATCTCAACCACATTGCGAGTTCTTCGCACTGACTGGTTGATTATATCTGAACATGCTGCCCATGCCTGACCCTAATATAATTAAATAAAACTTGATATTGTTTGAATTTTTTTTTGCTAACTGTCATGTCTTTGCTGGTCGGGCTTGTTTATCAAATTTAATCTCCTTGCCGAATCAAAATATTTCTTTTCTTCGTGTTTTCAAAAACATTTGAATGGTATTCAAAATAAAGCATATGAATTTGTTTATGGTAATAGTCCTCTTTTTTATGCATAACATCTGTAATAATTAAATAATTCTTACAGTATTTTATACAGTAACACTTTAGTTTAGGGAGCAATTCTCACTATTAATATCTAGTTACTTATTAGCATGCACATTACTATCATATTGGCTGATTAGTTCTTATAAAGCACATATTAATGTATTATGCTGCATGACAGTATTTTAGTTCCCTCGATCCTACTCCATATTTAACTAATAAACAACTACCCGTAACTATGGTTCGATACCAGGCACAAATTATTAGTGGAAAATGCTAAGGAGATAAAAGTCACAACAGCAAAAATCTGCAGTAATCACAATATACAGATCATGTGAAGCATATGAAGCTGAGTTAGCTGCTTGAACAAAACTGCTTCATGCATTCCAGTCTGATTTGTTGAGCTGATATTGAAAATGAAAGTATACAGTATTTGGTTGGAAAAAAGTGCAGTGATTTTTGGTGCTTGTTTGCACTTTACTATCAACATGCAGTGACATACTGACTTAGTAAATGATATATCAACATCAGAGACCTCCCATCAATGAAATCCCACCACAAGCGGACCCCCCCCCCCCCCCCCCCCCCCCCCTCCCCCCACCCCCCCCCCCGCACAGGAGATCACTGAGATTCTGTTAATAGCAGCTGTGAAAAGCAAACTCGACTGACTTGTGCAGTATTTTCACCTCCCCATGAAATAAGGGACAGTACAAAATGTACTTTTCATCCGATCGTCTGCTTGTCTGTGCTAAAACAAGAAAGATATGCTGTATTTCTAAAAATCCACTGACAAATGCACAATAATTTTTATTACAGGATAAAAAGTTCATTAAGGCTCACAGGGCGCTCAACCAAAAGTTTGTGCAGATGAAAGATTGCACAAACACTTCCATTAATTTGCGTCACTTGGCCCTGCCACATGTTTTTTTCATGGATTAAACTGCTGATGACAGTCTAATTTAACATCTGTTTATCACAATAAAGTTTGAGCAACGAGGGGATGAATGAATATCTCAAATATATTTTTTTAAAAGTCCAAACATAATTATGCCAGTAGGTTAGATCTCAGACTGGTTTCTCTAATCTGGATCTTCATCATCCTGAATGTTTGACTGGAAAAATGTCAAGCCACTAACACAAATATATGCTAGTATTTGTTGCTATATGAAAACTGAGGGACTTAATACTGAACACTAAAGATTGACTATACTAGTGTGCAATATATTTGGCTCTTGATCTTTTTCAGCTCAGTCTCACCTTGAGCAGTGTTCCTAAATGTTTATTTAATACAGTCAAACACTGAAAAGCACCTCAGTTGAAAAGGTGGCACAAATGTTTGGTTAAACTTTAGGGGAGCCAACACAGACATATAAATGCAGACAGCTGAGCAAATAAAGACACTAATTAGGCCAAACTGAGATGCCAAACTGCCTGCACAAAAGTACATTTTGACCAGAAAGCAGTAGTTTAATTTGACTGGAATGATCTAATACCTTTGATTAAAAAAAAAGAAAAAGAAATTATTGGCAGCTTGTTTGTCAATCCATTCCATTTGTGTTCTCCAATGTGGTTTGATCCATGAACACCCAGCACACATCACTCTGTCATTCACAAAATAAAATTTAACCAAATGCCCATTTGTGATTTACATCTACTAATATGCAATAAAAATAGTGTCGTTTTGGTTCTGTCTTACTTGTTTCATAATTTGACTTAATTTCTGTCTGTTTAATTGCTTATTCTAAGCACCTGACGTTTAGTTATTTCATTAGTTTCTGTGTATTTAAGCCCTTTTTTTCTTCTTGTTCTTGTCCAGTATTGTTTGTGCTCTGTCCAGTTTGTGCACTGTTTTGTAGCTTGGCTTCTTTTGTGTTAATAAACTGTTTTCTTTGATCAGTTTTATCATCACTTTTGGACTGAACATTACAGCATATGGTAGTGTATAAACAGTGTACTTTTTTTCCATATTTTTTCCATAAAGTATACAGTATTTAAAAAAAACACTTCCAACAAGCTGTAGGTAAAAAAAATTTGGGGTGGGTGAGATGATATCTTGTCAAAGGCGCCAGTGTCACCACAAAATGTTTGTGTTTTCCCATCTCCAAATTCATAATTTAACCCCGGTTCTCTTTTACAGAAAAAGAGAGAAAGGTACGCAAAGGTTCTAATAATCCTCTATTGTGCAGATGGAGAATGCATTTGGCACAGGTGAAGAGACATACACTCTCCTAGACAGAAGAGAGTGCTTTTGGAAAAACTGACTGGCTGGCTATAGCACAGAGTGTAAATCCAGAAGTGTTGTGACTGACCTGTTGGAGAAAGTGGGAAAAATCCACTTTCTTGAGTGTAGAGCCCAGGCATTGTCTCTTTGCAGACTGGTGCATCTTCCAGAGCATTAACTCCTAGAAAGCAAAGCTGAGCAACAGTCTGGTGGACTTTTGTGTATCTGATGCTCTATGACCTTTAAATTTTAGAGAATGAAGAGTGATAAACACACACACACTTGTATATATGGTTTATGGGGACTCCCCATAGGAATAATTGTTTTGTATACTGTACAAACTATTTTATATCCTCTAACGCTAACCCTACCACAAAGTAAATACTGACATTTTCTGAATTTTAAAAAACACATTTATTATGTTTTTTAAGACATTTGGTTTACAATGGTAAACCTTGGTGAACCATGTTTATGTTGTAATACCCATGTCATTATACACAGTTTAATCCTCATGAGAGAATGTGTGTGTGAAAGAGAGAGAGTGAGAGAGAGTGGGTTAGAGAATGTGTGATGAGATGGGTTAATGTTCATTTTTCAAAATACTCTCGGCAGCATTTTCTCCTCATCAAAAACAATAAAAGCCAAATCACTTGAAAAGTCAATGGATTTTGGCTGTAGAGAAATTCTATCCTTGGCAGATGAACCTTAGATGAAATCACAGAGAAAATATGAGGCAGTGCTGCCGCACCCACAACAGTGCAATGAGACCATTTTCAGGAGGGAGAAAGAATTGAACTGTCTGCAACACATGCAATATAATAAACACAGTTTTTTTTTGTCATATTATCAGCTTTAATTACCATGACATAAGTATGAAATCAAAAATTACACACCCAATAACATCAATAATCATGAGCGTATTTTTCTTTTGAACAAAGACACACAAATACAATAACTGTCATATACACATTTCTAATCTCTATAGGAATCACCTCACAGACTTTACATTGAAAAATAGAATAGATTATTCTAAGCAGCATTTGATGTTTGTTAAACATACAACATACATTTCCATTTTTTAAATATCTACAAGGGCTCTTTACAAAAATACACAATGGCCATTGCAGCACAAGGACATTCAAGAGTCTATTCTAAACACATATCATTCGGCTTCCACTTAAACACAATATGTTATACTTCAAAGTCAACTTCTTTAATGTGAAAACAATAGCACAATAATATGTCTTTTTTTCTTTCTTTTTTTAAGGACCTTGATTGCTTCTTAAGATTTCTTCCCAAGAGAATTTGTGTGATTCTACAGAAGTACATTTTAGGGAGATTTGTGAATACATAAAAAAAAATGAGAAAAGATAAGGTACTGGGGCCGAAAAAAAATTCTGACCTGTGTTTGAGAAATTAAGTACTTTTGTTCCACGCACAGAAATTCAAGTTTAGTTTTGCCACATGGCCTCTGTTTGTAAGTATAGTTGTAAGGTAAGACAAACAGTTTTTAGCATGTATCCCATGTGGTCCTGATGTAGTGTCTTTGGTGCAATACGACTAGTCTAATAAACTGCAATGAAGCCTGTGTATGAGGTCAATTAAATGCTTTAATTCTATTTTGCAAGTATAAACTATGAATACTTCCTTTACTTTGTCATTTTTTTTAAACTGGCAAGCATGACTCAATATTCAAAACAGCAATTATGAACATTATACCCATGTTTCTATAATTTTTTTTTTGGGGGGGGAGAGTACTACAAATTGTGAGAAACTCATTTGAACTCATTGCCTGTCAACCATAAACCAAAATAATGACACAATGACAGTAAAGCTCAACTCTTCTCTCAATTAGGATGCCAGGGAAGTATGATGACATTGTAAAACCTGTACTCAACGTGTTTAGCGAAGTTAATTTCACCTTTATTTAAAAAAAAATGGTTCTCGTTTGGCACTCACTTTGTGCAGAGAAGGGCCCCAAAAAACTTCAACAAGAATAATGACATTGGTGTAGCGAGCACAGCGGTTGGGCTCATGGCCCATTAAAGAATATATAAATACCTATAGTGGGGCCCGTAATTATCAAAAACAGCACAAGTGTTTAAAACCCTTGGACGCAGGTTGGAGGCTTGGACCAGCCCAATGGTTTAAACATCAGGAGACTTAGATATATACCCACAAATGCACATTCTGTCATCATTTACTCACTCTCGTGTTTTTCAAAACCTGTATGACTTTGTTCCTTCTGTGGAACAAAAAAGGAAAAATTCCTCAAAAACACCTCTTTAGAAATCTTTACAAAACGTCTGTCCACAGCTCTTTATAAGATGGTGTATGGGAAAAGGCACTGCCGCATATACTTGAGATTTTTATATCGTGACTTTTTAAAAAAAGGATATGCCATCATATGCAAACTGGTAAAGGCCCTTAAACATGACTTTTGTGTCACTTTGGTAAATGAACCACAACACACAAATCTCTGTGACACACAGTAAGTGTCACAAGCTACTATGCACTAACTGATCCCAATAAAGTGAGCCAAAGTAATTAAACAGAAGAGACGGGTAGAGTATATCTTCAAAACTTGAGCTGTCCATTCAATTCGCTGTCTGTTGATAGGCTGAAATTAGTGCAGGATATTTCAACCTAGCCGCAAATGTACAGGTATGCTTCTCCGTCGGCCCTCAGCGAGATTCAGTACCAATTGGGTGAAGGCCTGGAGACAAGAGACATGTTGTAGCATGAGCTATAAATGTACCTGTTTCTACTGTGTACAGTTATGCAAACTTGACAAATTACATAACATGTGATTTGTGTACAGATTGCGCAAGAGTATTGGAAATGATTCTTTAACCGAGTAAAGAATGTGATTTTTTTGGTAACTTGAAGTTGAATGTCAAAATGACATGAAATCTTCTCTTAATCATCGTGAGCTCATCGTGACCACCATCAGTCCTTGAGCTATCTGGGGTTTATTACAGTTTGCCTGTCTAACAAGCGGATGGAGTTCACCCTAGAAAAATGAAAAAAGACTGTATAATTGCTAAGCGCACATTTTGGGAGAGTATCACATACCGTAAACCATCCTCGTATGCAAGTATATGTACGCGGATACTTGTTTACACTTAGATCAAAGTATAAACAATGTAAACAGCGGTATGCCACGTATGGTGTTGTGACACAGAACGGCTAGCATGTTCTCACTGTAGGTCGTACTCTCCAAAAATGGAGCAGATCAGGGGTTTTTTTTTTCTGTTTTGTATGCGGAGGAGACGATGTTTGTTGAAAAAGTATTTTTTTCTTGTGCCACACAAGAGTATTCTCGTGTAATCCAGTCGTAAAATTCGGTTGGTAACGCACTGGATGTCATTCCATGGGGAAACTATTTTACTCGAGTTCCTCCTTGCTAGTTATTGAGCCTTGTGCTGTAAGGCACTTGCGTGTTCTACGGTTTGAGATTGTTAGAGATCTCTAGGAATGCATCCAAAATCAATTAATGGTGTGTTCGAAGATGGAATGAAGGTCTAAGGTTTGAATGACACTGAGGCGTGCACGTATTAATGGAAAAGTTCCACCATTTTGGGTGTAAATTGGACACCTTTAAACAGTCATATTTGTCTCTATGGAAGAAAATGAATGGACTCTAGGAAACTCTGTTGCAGCACTGTGAGTAAATGGTGTATCTAATATATTTTGAGTTATTCTTTCAGACAAGCCAATAACCTTTGCGCAGTTGGACAAAAAAATATTAATACATTTCCCCCCCAATCTGCAATGAGACTGCGAAGTAACAGTCTGCACAATGCAGTACTGATAGTAGGTACATTCTCATTCTCAATTACACCAAGCAACAACTCATTCTCAAGTACACTCAAACAACACTCTCAGAAACCCGTTTATAGAAAGCAAGGGAAGGAGTTTTCTGTACTGTACCAGAAAAATAGGAGATAAGGTGCCAGCTCTTTCTGACCCAGTTCTGTGCCACTTCAATTTACAAGGACTTCATTTTTAACCTCATGTAGCTTTTATATCCGCAGAAGCTGGTCAGAAAAAAAAATTGTTGCGACTTTTTTTGGCAGAATCCCAAAGCTGATTATGTGTATCCTTATTGAATTCTCAATTTATTTAAAGTCAATTTCAAGATCTAGGAAAGCTATAAGGGAAGTCTTTCTGATTTTACAGTATACATGAAATGTGTGATACATTTAAGTGATAAATGTAATATTCACCAAAACAATTATAAATAATTAATTAATAATAATTACTATGGATGTCAACTGATAAACATTATTATATTATATTATATTATAGTATATTTATTGTTTTGTTTAAAATTGACATTTTAATCATTAAATTTAATCATGGGGCAAAAAAAATTTAACTCAAGAAAATGTTATGTGGTTAAATGTTCATGAGCTGTTCTTTGACTAAAATAGAGCCTAAGTGGTGGCTTTTCCACACAGATGGAAAGTCATACACTTATCAACAGGGTATACAGGGACCCTCATTAAGATGTGGCATTACCCTATGAAGTCCCCTGGTGAGTTGCAAGAGGATATGCTTGGGTATGAAAACAGAGTAGAGACCCCCCAGTGAGGCGTCTGTAACCCCTTCACCACAACAGCGATTCATGACCTGACCCTGGACCTTATAGCTCCATACTCCATGACAGCCTTGTGTAAAAGTGACAATCATAATGCTAGAATTAACTCTGAAGTGCATGTCCAACTGAGGAGGGGGGTGTGGGACTGACTTGACTTGTTTTGAAAATAACCTTAAAGTTTTATGGCTGTCTTAAGTTTATTGCTTTAAATTGTAAATACCATGCAAAGCCACACAACTTGCTATGAACCTGCTTTGAGTAATAGGGTCTGCCACACTGCTCATCCCAGTGGAAAAGATGAGCGGATTTAGATTTCACACATGAGAAGAGAGAAGTGAGGAGAGAAGGAGACACTGGTATTCTCATAGCTTACATTTTCTCCCCGAAGCCTCCAGCGGGTCATGTAGATAAACTCCATGGTGTGGTCTTTACCCATGATCTCACCATTGCATAGAACATCTAGCTGCAGAAAAAGTTAGTGACTGTCAGAGCAATTTCATTGTATAGTAGACCAAAACAGCCAAGAACACATGAAACAAGAACAACATAAACAGCAGAAACATGATAAACATGAGATGGTGGTTAATTGGTGAAACACATGCAATGAAGTAAAATACACATGTTTGAGTCCTAGAAGAGCATATTACAGAGTGTTCCTGTATGCCAATGTCATGAGTTTGACTACCAGGGAACACATGTACTGATAAAAGATATAGGTTTTATCACACTATATGCACTATAGGCTTAGCATAAATGTGTCTGCAAAATGCATAAAATAGACATGTGAAATATAAACAAAATGGAAAGGCAATATGTAATATCCACCAAATCGTGGTGCCTTTTTTGCTTACAGGAAAAATGGTCACCTACATAGACTAAAGATATTCAGGAGTTACCTCATAAGAACTGGGAAGCTTTAACTTCAGACTTAAAAACTTCTTGATTGTTCCAACAGTCACTCTTGTTGAGCATCGAATAAATTTTTTCATTAAGCCCTGGAAAACAAGTCGAAAAAACAACTTTGATCAAATTTCCAAAATGCGACTCAATCAAAATATTAGAATGATTTCTGAAAGATTGTGTGACACTGAAGACTGGAGTAGTGGCTGCTGAAAATTCAGTTTTTGCCATCACAGGAATAAATTGTTTTAATTGTAATAATATTTCATTATATTACTGAAAAGAATGAAAGTAAAAGAGAATTATTTGCAACAAAGGAGATACTGGCGATGTGGGAGCCGATAGAAATGATTGAGCTCTGGAGTTACACTGATTGATACTAGGCTTTAGAAAAGAATAAGGATCAGCCTCGACTTTAATCTTAAAATGTCAAACACACTGATCTTGATGGAAAATAAGTCTGATCCTGGATCACCTTTCCTTTAGAAGGAATAAGGGGGCAAGACCAACACAGAAAGAAGATAAAAGAAGACGACGACATGGGATGGCACACATAAAGTATAGGAGGAGGAGAGATAATTCAAGATGGGTAACCTTAACAATGTTCTCTCCCATCTGCCCATTGTTACGCAAGCAGTCTAGACAGATGGCTATCTGCGGATCACTCCTGTGGTAGTCTCCATCACCTTTAACATCATCATCTTCATCCACTCGGGCCTTCTTACATATTGGGCCATCCTCTGGAAAAAGACAAAACAGAGCTGCTCATGTTAAAGGATTGTCATTTAAATCACTATCAAAAGGTCTGAACTGTTGTTTAATCTATCTTTCACACAGATTTCTTAAATTGTACTTTTTTTTTTTTTAACTAAACTGAATCAACATTTAACTAAATTGAGCCGAATGATAACACTATTATCTAATATAAAGCTGCTTTACAGCTGAAATTCAATTTATAACAATTGATTAATTTTTCAACATTAAGTGTTAATGAGTTACGTCTTCTGCCATTTTGGAGAAAGGCGTACCCAAGAGCATAATCAGCGTTGTTTATGCTTAGGGGAAAGCGTGCGTATGTATTGTGATACTCTAAAATGGCCGAAGACGTAACTTGGGGAAGAAGAATTGTTGAATAAATTATGTTATTTTTGTTTTCTTTGCACTCAAAAAGTATTCTCGAAGCTTCGCAAAACTGAAGTTGAGCCACTGATGTCACATGGACTGTTTTACCGATGTCCTTACTACGTTTCTGGACCTGGGAACATTACCGTTGCGTTGCTGTCTATGCAGGGTCTGAGAGCTCTCACATTTAATCAAAAATATCTTAATGTGTCCGAAATAACAAAGGTGCTTAGGGTTTGGAACAACATGTGGGTAATTAATGACAGAATTTTCATTTTTGGCTGAACTTTAAGTGTTAATTTCTTGTTTATTACTCTGAAACTGCTTTGACACAATCTGTATTGTATAAAGCACTATATAAATAAAGGTGACTTGACTTGACAATTTCTTTTGTAACATTTTTCTGACTCCCCAAAATGTTTAAAAGGCCGTGAACCCCATAATTAATTATAGATTGATGTGAAAATTGCATAAATTTCATTTAAAAATAAAATAAAATAAATAAATATGTGCCTTAATTACGTGTTCCCCTGACAATGCAGGGCACAAAAGCTAAACATTTCAGACTCATAGATATGCTAATGAAAAATAGCATCTGCATCTTTTCTCAGAGCTTTCTTTCATATGAAATAGATAACATTCAAAATGATGATCTTGGGAAATTCATGAATGTGGTAATTATCTCATCATTAAGAACTGCTTACAGCTGCAAACACTTACAAGTTGCCTTGGAGACTCCAAGTATTATGAAAGTCATTCATTTTGGTTCATACATTGAGCATAAGAGCTGCAGATTAAGAAGAAAACAAAAAACTCATACATTCCAGCAAATCACACAAAACATAATTTAATTAAATGGGGCATCCCAAACAAATAAGGCCATGTAATTTTACTACTGATATGATGTAGAAAAACAAATGAACGGCATGTTCTTGTGTGTCTTCACCATCATTCAATTTGGTCTTAATGCAGAAATTAAGTCATCTTGTAACAAATCCTCGTGAGAGCAAATTCTAACTTGCTGACCTGTGTTACTTAATAAAATTAATTTGACGGCACTCTGAGGGAAATGCAGTAATGCCAAGAATAGGTGTTTAAGGTTGACTGAGGGTAGAGAGCCTAAACCGTAAAAAAATTAAAAGAAATAAATGTATTTTACCACGGCAGATTTCTTTTGTCAATTAGACAATTTGAAATTTGGAGAAAAAAGAAAAAAAAAACTTTTAACTAGATAAGTTGCCTTTATCATACAATTATTTATATAGCACAATTCTTTACATTTTATTTACATTGTTTTATTGTAAATAAAAAGGTGTTTGTCTAAAATGCCACATTATGTCTAAATTTGGTCATACGAGTCAAGCTTTCTGCAAAGCCATATATCCATTAAAGTCTATCAGTTTTAAAATTTCAGTGCTTATCTTTACAGTTGTAATTGTATAAAACAGTTGTACAGAGTGACTCTGTAGTAGTTCTCTCTGGAGTCAAGGGAGCAAAGTGACACAGATACATCTATACTGATGACTCGCATCTTATACCCACCACCTCTGAGTCAAGGTCAGTGGAACAGAGTGTGGTAGATTCATTTGAGCTGTGAAGACATTACTTGATAAGGAACAAAAGTGATACCAAAAGTCTGATGAAAGAAGTTTAAATGCTGATACAGCAGAGTAACCTGGTCCATAGCAGGACTCATAACCAGGAGAGTCTAATGTGTGGGATTAAAGGGATAGTTCAGCCAAAACCAAAAGGTCTGTCACTATTTACTGAGTCTTCTGTTATTCCACACCCATATTTCTTTCTTCTGTAAACCACAAAAGGAGATGATGGGTCGAATTTGCTTGCTGTTCTTTTTTCAAAGAAAATTAATTTTGACCAGGAGCTTTTAAGCAGCAAAAAGGACAGCATAAATGTATCATAACAATAGTTCATATAACCTGTGTGTTCTATCCCTAGCCTATTTGGGATATTTTTTAAATGCTTTTTGTCATTTTCAGAAGTTCATGTTCTCCACTCACTTTCATATGGAAAACAGCAGAGTCAACATTCTGCTAAAATTCTCTCACTTTTCTGCCAGGTTTGAATCGAAAACAGAATTACACAATTTTCATTTTCAGGTGAACTATTCCTTTAAAATGGTGAAGCTTTGAGTTAACATGTTTATCAGGTGAATGCAGTTGTAGATCATTTCACTGTTTGAGTCATTTACCATCAGGACTTTCTTTCACTTTGTTTCTTCTCCAGAATTCAATCTCTTGCTGCTGTTCATCTGGAAGAAATGAAAAAGTTGATTAAATGCCAGTTGATATATGGTATCTATAAATGACACAAGAGTTACTTAAAATGGCAAAATACATACTTTCTCTAAGACCAGGCACAAGTTTGAAAATGACTTCTTCTAGAGTGTTGTCCAGCCTTTGGAGAAAAGAAATACACAGAAATGTGAGCTACCAGAACACCAGCCATGCTAATGTCGCTGTCATGTCTGTTAGCAGGTTCAGGTTAATGCTGCTCTACGCTCTTGTTATCATTCTGTCTGGTGTTGGGGTGGAGATGTATCACTGGTGTGGAGAGGCAATACTGTGCAGGGTTAGTCTCACAGCTGACACTCTGGCTCCAGAACATAGTCTGGCAGTTGCTTGGAATGCCTCCCAACCAGGATCAAATTCACTGCC
Organism: Sinocyclocheilus anophthalmus; assembly: GCA_018155175.1. NCBI lineage: Eukaryota > Metazoa > Chordata > Actinopteri > Cypriniformes > Cyprinidae > Sinocyclocheilus > Sinocyclocheilus anophthalmus. Next base: position 64,876 of record JADLZN010007292.1, on the reverse strand, counting down.
ACTTTATGACCCCACACTGCTCGAAACCAGACAACTGTGGGTAACAAATCTCTCAGACCTATTACGGGAAAGCTATTAGATTTAGTTCCAGATTTCTTCAAAATCAAATAGATTAATCTCATTAATCCTTATCTTGGCTTGTATTGTTGTGTGCTCTACAATGCTACACTGAGTCTGATCCCAGACCACTTGAAGCTGATTTGCTGAAGAGGTTTTGAATTAGTAGTAGGATATCATGGACCAGTGTGGTTTACCTTAACATCTCCAAGGGATTTGTTTCATGAACCTGGATACCACATTTTGGGCAATCATTGCTGTCCTCAAAATGCTGGACTATACAGCTTTTACAAACTATACAAAAGCAGAAAAAAAGAAAATTATACTTAAATAACAGTAAAAATCTGTGAAATTTACAGTAAAAAAAAAGCAGCTGTGGCAACTTCACTGTAAAAATACAGTAACAACATTTGTGTGAAATGACTATGATTGCATCGTCCTATAAGTCAGTTGTTCCCAACATTGGTCCTGGAGGCACCTCAATACTGCACTTCTTGCATGTCTCCTTTCTCTGGCTGCGTTTACACTTTGCATTAATATACGATCACCGTGATCCGATCAAGCAGATCGGACCATCAGTCAATCAGAACACGGCGCGTTTACACTTGGCAACATCAGCTGAGATCTCTATCTGGATAACCGATCGGCAACATTCTTGGTTCTTTCAGCTAACTATAATATAAGTCTGCAACGCACTGGCCCGGTGCAAAGTCAACCTAATGCGTTGGGTTTTCTGTTGAAAAGCATTTTCAGTCACGGGACATTTTACAAATCAAACTCTCTAGCGATCCAACTGGGTGTTTCACTTTCTTGCAACGTCGGGAGAGTGGGGGCGGGGTTTTGCGTGATGTCGACCTGCGAATGCAGACCATGTATAAAAATGCAGATGCAGACACGATGGCTGGATTGAGTTTACATTACACTGAGATCTGATCACAATGCGTCCTCGACTACCTCTGGAGCAGGACACGCTGATCAGATAACATTCCAATCAGAAGCGCGTTTACACTTGTCTTTTCAAAGTGTATGTGGACAAAATTTCAGGATAAGGTGCCTGTTACTGCCCGGTAAACGCAGCTATGACACACCAATTTCAGGTCCTGGCGTCTACTAATGAGCTAATGACCTGAACAGGGTGTTTGATTAGGAGACAAGAAAACTGCAGTGTTGGGGTGCTCCAGGACTGGGTGGGAACCATTGTTATAAGACTAAAACATACTGTTCTTTTTTTATATTCTTAAAAACTATAGATGTGCTTGCTTTACCAAATTTGGGTCCTAATTGTGCCATTACAGATTTTACCCATATATCGCAACTGCGAACTTCCCATTTACAATTACATTACTGGACCTTTTTACCGAGTTTAGCGTTCAAATTGCAATAATTTTTAATTGTACAAGAGTTCTTATCGGCCAGTGAGCAACACTCCCATGCGAAGGGATGAAGAATCACCACCAAACCTAACAATTACCCCCCCGTCTTCCCAACTGGCATTTAGACTAGCTAGATTTATGCGCCAGTGAAGGATCGGCGGCTCGGTGCCCGGTAACTCCATTAGAGGGACTTACCTATCGGTTTTCGCCTCTTGGACTATAAATATGTGTGTGAGACAGAACAAATATCGTCCTATAGTATATGGTGTCATGTACATTGGCATTACGCCCTCATCCAAATGCCTAATCGAACAAACCGATGACCTCTTACCAACACATCATGTGATTCATGAGTGAAGATGCTGGGGAAACTAGCCATGCTAAAATGCCATCTTACAACCCAGAACCCTATGGTAATGCACGACACAATCAGGTCATCATGTGTAATAAGTTGGGCAGGTGGCAATACAAATTAATTTTACGGCATTAATTAACAATAAATATAAGCAAAAAATGATAAAAATAAATATCAAATAATATAACTAATAATACATTTTACTATTGAACTTTCTCATGGTTTACTGTACATTTCATATGCCGCAATCAAACAATAAAGCACAAATTGCAAGCTAATTCCATATTTTGTGTGAAAATTGATGCTTGAGGAGAATATCTGTTGTCATGGTGACTGATCTACAGATGACAGTGATAGTGTGTTGGTTATGTATCTTAAAAATGAGGGCGATTTCACATCTGGTTTGCCGTACCAATATAATGCAAAAAGGAAAGTAGGTCACTTACACCTGACAATGAAATGACTATTAATTAACACTAGATCCTGATGTTCGCATACTCTCGGGGGAATCCATTTCGTAGTGGCCAAATCACTCAAGACACCTTATGAAACAATAGTGATTGTCACGCTAGCAGATTCTAGAGTAACTAGCCACAGCACAGACGGGGGCATTTATCCAGTAGTTTGATCACGATTGCGCCAACACACACTGTCTCAATAGTGTCTCAGGTGGAGAAAAACCTGGATTAGGTCTGCATAACGTATCAGCACCTCGCTTTGGTTGGACATTACAAAGGATGTCACTCTGTCTCGTACCACATTAGACCCTTACAGGATGTAAAAGAGTGATTTTCCTTCTTCTTGGATAATTGCACGTGGTATGGTAAGAATTACTCTCCATTCTTCGTATTATTGACAAAATTGTGAGCATGCCTTTTTGGCGCAACGTGAACGGTCCGGGACACTATATAGGGCAAGACAGTCGTTTTGGTCCACAGGGGAGCCCATGGCTGAAAACCCCTGCTAAAGGCAAATCGACGTACAACCAGGTCATTAAAGGTCTAATAGAGATGTAGAATATTACGAGTGTTGTGATAGCAACGAAGGCCCGCGAGGTGTCAAGTTCGTCGTGGTGAGCGCAAGTACCCTTTACAGATATAACAGGTGATGAAATGGTTTAAGTCCCTCACCAGGTGTTTCCTATGTGATGTCATTGTCAAGTTACCAAAGGAGGGATGAAGGAAAAACAGATGGTGTAAGGATGAAGTGGAATGCAGCTTCAGCCACTCTGTGGCTCAACTGCAGTATTCTGCTGAAGGGCCCCTGGCCTTCTCTTCCTTCATGACATCATGGAAAATTAAACATGCCATTAAGACAGACCTGTGGATAAAAAGACAATCTACTTTCGTTACCCACTTGTTTAATAAATAAATTGCTAATGTTTATAATGTAAGGAGAAAATAGATATAGTGTTATCTTGTTGGATGTAGGGTTTATTGCTTTGTCTTTTTGTTGTAACATTTGTAGGCACTCATATCGCTTGTTGGTAAAGATGGTGCGTCAGTTTGTAAGGCGTGCACGAGTTTAAAATCATCCTCTCCTCACATGTAGGGGATGACTTCTTTTGATATTCTTATTTAGTCACCCTTAAATAATACTTCAAGTGGGCATATCAATTCCAGTCCTGGCTGACACAAGGCGAATTCCAAATGCTATTGCACCCTTAAAGGGCACTTTTGGAAGGGGATGCCATTTGTTAGGGCATTCCAAACGAAAGTGAACACCTCAATCCCTCCATGAAGGGCCCTTTCACAAGTCCGATGGTCTATAATTTATGGTCATGTAATCCAAGTTGGTATCCTCATGATTTTGGGTTAACGTATGAACAGAATAATTCAAGGTGTTTTGTTATGATATATGACACAAAATTCATATTAAGTTTAAATACGTTTCATAAGTAAGAAATATGTTTAATAGTAGATGCATTGGGTAAATGTGACCTGCAGGGTTCAAAGAAGAGATGGCAACTTTTATAGCAGAGGATCACACACACAGGTTTGTTTTGTGAAAAGTGGGGACATCCCATAGCGTAATGGTTTTTATACTGTACAGACCATATATTCTATTGCCCTACACCAACCCTACCCCTAAACCTACCCCTCACAGGAAACTTTGTGCTATTTCAGATTTTCAATACACTCCATTCTGTGTGATTTATACGTGTTTTAAAAAGTGGGGACATGGGGTAATGTCCTGAAAAGTCACCTTCTCTTTGTAATTCCTATGTCATACCTTTGTCATTATACAAATGTATGTCCTCATTTGTACAAAACGCTGGAGTCACACACACACACACACACACCACCACAAACATATTTAAAAATTCCATGATTAAATGTCTATTTATTTGTAACATTTACCGCAATAATAAATAATGCTGTACACATTCCAGGTGAAGATAATAAGCACAATTACATTGTTCTCCTTGCTCCCTTCACCAAGGCCTTCCAAATGGCTTATATGACACGGATGTCCCCTGCTTCTGCAGCAAAAACCGGAAGCTAAAAATAAATTAAATTTTTCTATTAGATTGTTTTATTAACATCTACACCTACCCCAACTCAAAACCTACCCTTACATAATGCAAAAACAGTTAATTACTGTATTTGTGCTACAGTGTGAGAAAATGACGCTGTATTGATGTGACAGGCCAGTAGCTTTTGCGTATCGTTCTAGCCTTAACCATAAGGGGCATTGGAGCCAGAACAATAATGGACGCCATATGAAGGGTCATTCTAAAACTAAAGTACAACAAATGGCCACTTCAAAGGGGCCAATTCGGAATAAAGGATTTCCAAGGTGCAAATGATGAACACTTTGTCAATGATACTTTTGCCCACAGGCTTTTATGTGCACTTGCGAAGTAAAGATCGTAGTGTTGTTTTTGCTCAATTATTCATTCCAAAAACACCACCAGTGATTTTGATTTTATACGAAACCTACGGGCCTAATGAAGAAATTTTAAAAAAATGTTTTCATGTCTTCTGTTGTTCTGTCTATTTTTCTACTACTACTACTACTCATAAGACACATGTAATGGTCAGTACAGGATTTGGTGGTTTGTGCTAGTACACGGTATGTGACTACTTTATCCTTGATCTGTGGTGTAACTGTTTGTTGGACTTTTTATTTTTCCATTCATGCTCATATGACTTTATGCTTGGTTGATTGTACTCGGGTCCTCAAATCTTGCACTGGAGGGCCAATGCGCTGCAGAGGTTAGCTCCAACCCTGATCAAACTCACCTACTTGTGATTTTCTAATGATCCTGAAGACTTTGATTAGCTTGTTCAGGTGTGTTTGATTTTGGAGCTAAACTCTGCAGGAAAGTGTATCTTGTGGGCCAGATTTGAGGATCCCTGTTGTACATATACCGATCATATGCTGCGTCTCAATGTGCCTACTTATACTACACCCTTAAAGTATGTACTCTTTTGGTGAAGAAAAAGTACACACTTTTGAGTGGGTGTAGAGAGTAGGCAGCTTTGGACTACATCACGCACACAACTGGTCTTTTAACGGAACGCTCTGCGCAGGGGTTGCACAAACTGGTCTGGACGGGGTCCGATAGTCTCGCAGAGCGTATGATCCAACTCAATTAGGCACGCCCCTTCTGGATGACATCAGTCATGACTAAAAATCAAACTAGTAGCATTACCTGTAGGTAGTGTTTACACCTTAAAAACTTCCCAGCAGGTGTGATATACAATTTATTCGTCATTTATCTTTTGTTTTAGTTGAAATGTTCGAAATTGACATTGTGTATTAGCCTTGTGTTGAGGCAAGAGTTGGAGGTAAACTCTGCAGGACACTGGCCCTCAGGACCGAGTTTGGAGACCCCTGCTCTGACCTAGATACAACAGCCTCTGTCACCTGTAAACTGGCTGTCAATCTATATTGTCACAGTTACATCCCTCCATATTGCATGTCAGTTAACTTCCTATGACTTGGAGAGGAAAGAAGGCGTAGCCAGTTGATCTGCACAGTCGCAAGGTCTTTCATGTGAGAACTCTGCGGAATTAAAAGTAAGACCCAACGGATGGTTAGCAAAGGTACAGTGGCTGTTGCAATTAAATATAACACAGATAAACACTTAAACTACATATTCTTTCCCAGTGAAAGTTGAATATTAGTAACTCAAATTCCTTTTTCTAAGCCTCTCTACCTAACGCCGGTTGCACACATCTGCCATGTTTGTAGTTTTATATATGCTTTTTATTCGTGTTTGTAGTTCACAACCGAATCATTCGTCAAAGCACAATGGATTGCGGGTAATATTAGCCATTAGAGTGTGCAAGGATCCACACTTCAAAAATCGACCTGAAATAGAAGACCATCCGGGGACTTTTGGTCATCTAAGCTTAAGACTCACAAAAATACAATACTATGCTTTGGTGACGACCCACTTATTCTAATCTCAATAATATTTAGGATGGATAGTCATGAACACTGAGACGCAGGGGCACGTCTCGACCAGTGGTTCTCAAACATCTCAGAAGTACCCCCAAACACTGCATATTTTGTATGTCTCCCTTATCAGACACACCCAGTTCAGGTCTTGCAGTCTTCCACTAATGAGCTGATGAGTTGAATAAGGTGTGATAGATGAGTGAGACACACAAAAAGGGGGTACTCGGACAGATTGGAGAACCACTGCTCTAGACAGTGATTTTCAATCCGCACCATAGTGATCGACACCGTGCATAATTTTGTATGTGCTCTTGTTGTAGGGCAGCAGACATTCACGCCCTGTGTCCGCAGAGATGCTGCGATTATTATCCACCTATCTTGCCCTGTGTAAGAGCGGACATGAACCTACTATACTGACATGGAATTTAGGATGGCTAGTCATGAAAACACGGGCACGCAACGGGGCACTGAGTTCGTGCCTGGAACTTTCAGCTGATGAACTGATGCTCTGAAGCCAGGTGTAATCAGGAAGACACACAAAAAATGTGCCGTAGCGTAGTCCCCCAGGGAACCAGGATGAAAAACACGTGTAGAAATTGCTAGTGCCTTTAATAAGAAGTAATATGTGTTGATTGTGTCATATGTGACGCGATGGGACCACAAAACCATGAGGGTAAATTTTTTTAAAATTGAGATTTATTCATTATGAATAAATAAGCTTTCCATCAATGAATGGTTTGTTAAGATAGGACAATATCTGGCCGAGGGTGCAAAACATCAAAATATTGAGAAAATCGCCTTTAAGGTTGTCCGAATGAAGTTCTTAGCAATGCATATTACTAAACAAAAATTGTTTTTATGCGGTAGGAAATTTACAAAATATCTTCATGGAACATGATCTCTACTTAATATTCTAATGATTTTTTGCATAAAAGAAAAATCGATAATTTTGACCCATACAATGTATTGTTGGCTATTACTACAAATATATCAGTGCTACTGGTTTTGTGGTCCGGGGTCACTGGCTGTTCTTAGATGCTTTTATGCTTATGTTTTGTATAGAGCACTTGCTGAAAGTTAATATATTACTGTTAAGAGATATTTATTGAGTGTACCTTTAATGTTTCCGAAACTTGAACTTGTCTACAGGTGCATCATGATGACACATACGCGTTAAGCCCCGCCCACGATCTTCAAAACGAAACCATTGGGTTAATGTACAGCGGCTTCGAAAATGACATATATAACTCATTCAATAAATGTGTAACTACTTTTATCCTTACAAAAAAATAATGTATAAAGTGGGTGATTATTTGGTATAATAAGTAGCTATCAACCGACACAAAATTTGGGCCTGTGAACATAGCATTTTGTCTTATTTTATATTCGTTTTTATAACGTTATCTTATGTTGCGATCAGACTTAAATGAAAGGTGTTGACAAACAGATCCAATGTGGTTTTATTATATATGATCTATACTCCAAATGTAGTTGGTCCTCATCAGCTACGTCGCTTATCGTGACATCCTCAAGACAATATAATTGTTTTTTTTTAAGTCAAAACTATTGGGTTTAACCCTACTTGGCCATGGTCTGTGTCATTCTATGCGTCATCTTCCTGTAAAACCCTGCGCTGCGTATACCTAAATAACGAATAACGTGCGATCAGTGCCTCACTCGATTTAACTTGCTGCCATTTGTACAAGTGTCACTTTCCGTAAACGAGAGGCGAGTGTTTTATCGCTCATCAGTGTGCACTAAATAACCATCTGTACCCTCACAACTACTAACTAGTAGCCTATCCTACAAAGACACAGACATGCTGACGAACTTGATATACGACACGAGACCGCATTCCCATCCCACCCGAAACTTTACGATGAAGGGAGAGCGTGAAAACGACACAGAGCTGCAGTCAGACAGTAACGACCATCTCTTACCTTCACATCATGGGTCCATGTTGATGATGCGCATTGATTTTTACAAACAGGCTTGAACGAATTTGGGCTGTTGAAAGTGATGGTTGTAGTAGCGGCACAGAATACGGAACTGCTTTCATTTGAGATGATATGGGGAAGGGGGCGGAGGACTTTCCAGTTCTTGTTTACGCATTGCTGTTTTATTCATTCTATGGCAGATTGTCTCTGATTGGACACAAACTAGGGCGCAGCTTTCAATTACCAACTAGTCCAGTAACAGTTTAGAACCAGTTTATCAATGAAGACACAAGTGTGGCAGGCAGCCCTGTTCGTTATTATCGACCTATTCAAGACAGGTACCTGCCGTTAACATGTGACTTGCAGTTCATGTCAGACAGGGTTGCATTAATAAGAAGCGGCATGAATGATAATGTTACATTAACCTCCTTTGCCTACAAAAAAAACCCACTTATGCATAAACATCTTTCCTCAAATGACTAATCAGTAGGCTATGTTATATGCTATGTAGAAAAAAACAGAAAAATAAACATATGTTTGGAATAATGAGGTGATGTTTTAAATATATTTAAAAGTTTTAAATAATATTAATGCTAGTAAAAATAAAATATGAAAATTTCAATGAAAAAAATGAAATATAGGGTAAGATTAGGTAAGATGCCTTAACCATAAATTGCATTTTTGATGAATGGCTACGCTATTTTTAATTTTGTCATTTCATCTGAATATCAACATTTGTGAGATTTGGTTAAATTTTGTGTCTCTGGAAAATGGTGACTTATAACATTGTATTATGTTCAATACCAAACATTTTGGTGTCTGTGGACACATCAATGTTTTTAGATTTGTGAAGTAAAAATTATAGTTTTTATTTTGAAGTAAAAAGATAAAATTAGACCCTTAGGGTAAGATGGGCCCCTCAGAATTGGCACAGAAGGCCCCAAGTGGCATGTTGTTTCTAGAAACATTTTTTTTTTTAATTTAATACTAATTGTAATACATGAGGTTATTATTTAATATTTTGTCAAAATAAAATGTCAAACAGAAGAGTTTATAAATATATACAGTGGAGATCAAATTTAGAGAACAACCTAGAATTTCCTAGATTTCGAGGTCACTGCTTAGTCTTATTTGAAGTTATCCTAACAGGAGTAAAAGTGCAGTTTTTTAAGCATATTTCATGAGTTAAATACATTCTAAAGCACAGTATAAAAAACTTAAACACGTGATTTGATAAAGAACTCTGATCAAAATTAGAGAACACTTTCAGATACCTCAATTATTGGTGTTAATCTGGCATCGGTGGTCATTTCCTTAATTATCTGACAAACCATATTTAACTGGCAGCCTAACTTTCCAGTTTTCACTTATTTTGCAAGACGGTGAGCCGTTCTAAAGTGACTGAAACCCTCCAACAGCAGGTTGTCCATAAAGGCCAAAAAGCAGCCATAGCGAGAAAAGTTGGTCATTCCAAATCTGTGATTTCTAGAATATTGCATCTTAACAACGGTTCCACGCAATTTAAAAAACAATCTATTCTGAATGCCCCCCAAAAAAAAGTGGTGGCCAGCGGAAAGACAAATGCATCAAAAGGAAGGACACTGCGAGAATCTCAATGGCAATCGTTCAACACTGCAGTGGAAGGCATTGGAGTTCGAGTGACTGACTGCGGGAGTGAGTCTTGGCCTACAAGTGTTCTCAACATCGTTTGTCAGAGAATTTGGAACGGAAAAATGCCCAACTACTCCCCCCCCCAGTGATCTCAAAACCTCTCCAAGATTTCCAAGAATCAACGACTAGACTACCTTTGTACGGCGCTGTTGGTGGACAGAGTGTCGACCCTAGTCCCCCGTCACTTTCAGTGTGACGCAAGTTTATTAATTGGGGTGTCGATGGGACACTTATGTTTGTCATCCACTGGGGGGAACCGACGGAACAACGTGTGTAATAAGGAGGAGGAAGTCGTCATGGTGGAGTTTGGGGCCTCTTTGTACTGTACATGCAGAAGTGATGCAAAATGTTATTCAGGAACTTCCTGCGACGGCAACATTCGGATTCCTTCGCTGTGTCATCGCAAGCAGCACTGCGCAATTTTTCTGCAGGGACAAGTGCCCACCTGTCACAACGACAAAATGGGGTAAAGCAGTTCCCTGCAGCTGGAAAAACATCACATAATTAATAGCATGATCTAAACCCGATTTCGAAAATCTCTGGCAAAAATCATTGGTGACAAAGTGATGACTAAGAAACCCGATACAGTCACCCACTTGGAAGAGATGAAAGAAGGTGGGACCACGATAATCATCAGGAGTGTGAGAGACAGTGAGTACTGTGGCCCAGGGTGTGTTGAGTATTTTCAAAGAAAGGGCTGTACAACTGCCTACAACTTTTGATGCTGAGATTAACTTTCAGAAATTTAGCTTGTAGATTCTTAGTCTTCGTGCTACAAATCATTGCTGTTCTTATTATTAAACAAATAAAGGTTTTTGTTGAAAATTCTGTCTAGATGGTGTGTGTGTGTGTGTATACAGGATATAAGTTGGCTCTAAGGTTAAATACCCTTGCGAACAGAATGTGCAAAATGTTCTAATGAAAAAAATCACGACGGGATCGTGCAATGACATGTTATTTTTTAGTAGTCCATGTCTGATAGCTTTTTCACATAACAGATGTAAATATAATCCACAAGACAAAATCATAAACTGAAAATTTCTAAAAAATGACTCATTCAAAAAGTTTACATACCTTGAATTAATAATATGTGTCATTTCCGGATGAGCATGACTGTTTTTATATTTGTGACAGGTGCTTCATGAGTCCCTTGTTGTCCTGAGCGTTAAATGCCTGATGTTCATCAGAAAATCCTCCCCCTGCAACATCTTTGGTGTTCCAAGGATCTTCTAGCATATTGAAGACCCTTTCCAAAAGTGCGTGTATGCTTATGAAATCCAGTCTTTTCCAATGCGGACGCAATGAGGACTCATGCATTAACTAGTACAAAGGTGAAAACAAGTAATAGGAGGCGCTCCAAGAAGGCCAACAAAGGCATAAGGGGGGTTAACTTGCCCTCTTGATATTTTAATTTAAAAGTAAATCCCCATAATTAGTAGGGGGGGGGTGATTGCACCCCAATACTTACATATTAAATGTGTCAATGTTCATTGGCACATCATATTCGAGAGATGCAGTGATGGGGCAAGTTACTCTGAAAATGAAAATCACATGAATGATACTCCTTTTAAAAGTATCACGTTACTGTTCCTGATTTATCTTTCAAAAGTAATTAGGTAAATTAGTTAAATTCTTTGTTCTCCGTATGAAAAATTTATGATCATCTCGATAGCTTACACGCTCCGATAAATATTTGTTATAATAGGCATCAAAACTGTCACAGAACACTGTTATTTTTTAACGAAAGCTGAAAGAGGCTGCTGCGTGCTGTGTTGGCTCATGAAGAATGCACATAAGTGAGGCACATGCATTTATAATACTCATCAAAGACAAATCTTAGTTCATCGCAATCTCACAAAGCTCTGTTAATCACAATGAATATATGCATAATGAATCGTTCATAATGTCTCCAATTCGTGTGTTATAATGAGAGGATTCGTGAGCACGCAAACTTCAGCACTGCATTGCTCAACGCTGAAAACACGTGTTATACAAGAAACAGCAAAAAGCAAACTTAAACCCTCTATAGGACTGATAACCCAAATAACACTCTGCCATAATGGAGATGACAAATTGAGAATGAATCAAATTCCGTCCAATAAATTAACACAATTTCCAATTTATGAAATATCGTTATAATATTAACTTAATCAAACTCAGGAGTGCTGAACAGTTACAACTGATGAAAATGTTCAGGTAGATTAATAAGCAGTAAAGAAAAATGAGCATCTGTGTGTACTTTCTCCCCTAAACTAACTACTTGTGGAATTGTGGAGCAGGTCAGCTGTATTGGGGTCTGACCCCTTCAGCGGGGCTGGCTCAGCTCATTAGGAGGCACACATTCCAGTCCCACTGCTGTCTGCTCACTCAGCACCTCACATCAGTACCCGAACATGATCCACCCTGGAAAGATTACAATTCCGTTCAGATTCGGATAGCGATTGACTCGTGTACATACGTGTTACATAAAACAGAGAAAAGCTGGTCTACATGAGAAATCTGAGACACATTATACAATGCAAAAATTCTTGTACATATTATCATAAAAGAACTACAGGGCACTTTCCATAAATATGGTTTAAATGAATGAATGAATGAATAACAGGAAACAAACCACAACAAACAAATAAATAAATGCTGTAAAATGGTTGCATGCAAAATGTGGGACACAGCTAAATATGAATATCAGTTCAATAGATATTCAATAGATACTCAATTTTGACATTGTGGTATGATTTTAATTGCTGGAAACAGTCAAGAAGGTCAAGGTCTCTATGGTGGGACAGGCCAAAAACACAATTGTGACCCTGGACCACAAAACAAGTCCATATAAGTTCAGTAACACCTGGGTCTATTTTGGTGAGCAATTAGCCACCAATCATTCGCGCGTTAGCCCGTCAAAAACGTATATTTCTTTATGCCACAACATACAATTTATGGTATTATGGAAAAGTAGATTTCCTACCGTAACTATTGTCAACACTAATTTTTGATTCTTAAATGCATTCGCCTAAGGCAATTCATTTGTTGGAGCCAACTGTCTTTCAAGGCACTGTTTTCTCAGACTTCTCGTAATGCCTTGAATAGATGTTATCGACGGCCGAGTCAAAATATTGTCCGAATCTTGGACAACCATATCATCAATGGGCAAAGACTATTTAGTCAGATTTCAGATGACGGTCTGAATTCTCACAATTTCTAAAAAGTAACGCCCCGACCCGTTTGGGGGCATTTATGGTCCAGGGTCCCAGTTTATTATTATTGTGTGAAAATTAGTTTCATACTTTTTTACATTGTCGTAGGGGGAAAAAAACCACGCAAGGAAAATATAGAGACAGGGTGTTCCACCAAATTAGTGAAAATAATATTAGAAAGTAGTTGATGTATTTTAGGATAGATGTATCTATAAAAAGTTAGCCTTAGCCATAACCTCTCTGTCCACTTGTATATATGTTGTTATTAGATAACATTATAGGTCCTAGTACTCGCCAAGAGCATGATGAGATGTTTAATGAGGTAGGTAACGGCCACTGCCTGCTTGCCAGTAGGTACATTGCACTGCCAATTATTCCAAATGCTTCAATATTTTTTGATGTATATTGGATCTGGTATGCTTCGCCTGCATCAACACTGAGTAAGATTTTAGCAGTGATATTATCACTCAATGTGAGGAAAGGTTTGAAAACTTGCCTTGCACATCTTGGATGTAGCCCTAGTGCATAAAAATGTGTCAACACAAGGTTCATATTTCATATTGCATATTAATATTGCTCACGGTATGCTTAGCTGCGTGGTGACAAGTTCAACACACACGTGCCATTTAGTAGATAAATCAGTTAAGACCACATGACTGAACTCAAAGCATGCCATGTGCTCCAGAACCTCAGGAGTTAGAGCTACACCTCAACACTGCGAGTAACAGACCAATAATTTGTTTAAAATGGAAGGTTTGTTGTTTTAAAAATAGTACCTATGTCATGTTTAGAACATTTACAGGACCAACAAATCTGATTACACCGGCTGTTTAAGCCACAGATAAGTGGTCTCTTTACTAAAAAAAAAAAAAAAAAAAAACCTGTTCTCAGCATTGCATGTGACTGTCAGACCTGAGGTCTAAAAAGAGCAGGTAGAGGCTGTTACAAGCTCCAGAAATGGTTGATAGATATTCAGGCAATGTATTTAGTTACAGATCATCTTTTACAAGCATTTCCGTAACACTCTTAGTAAGAGGACAGATAAAAACACAACATGGAAGCTTCACGTATCAGATATCCTACTGACCTATGGTCTAAATTCATTATCAAGACATTACATAACACAGAAATTCTCATTATTATCTCATTGGAATAATTCCCATATCAATGTATTTGACCTGTTCTGAGAGATGCAATGCACGTATTATGCTTAAAATGCAGTTTTAAATAATTCTTCCATTAATCATAAATGACCGAATTGGAGGGCTGTAGATGCTTGGATCCCAGACCCTGCTAATGATGCAGGAGGTTCACAATTCATCAACATTTGCTTAAAAAACTTCTATATTTGATTCGTTAATGAAATGTTTTTGATTAATGTTTCCATTATGTATTTTTATAAATGTATTTACAGGATTACTAAATTATCAACCCTCTTTTTTGACAAAACATGTTACATTTTATATTGATTGCAAAAGCCAAAATTCCAGAACAGTTTTACAGCCTTTGGCAGCCCTAAAATGTTCATTATAATTTTTTTCCCTCAAATTTTCTGTAGAAACCTACTGATACCCCTAGATTGAAAGCCGTCTCACAAACATTATAATTTTATATATCCATCCAGTTGTTTTCTTGATAGTTATTTAATTAGAAACATGTTAATGAGAAAATGTTCTTTAACTTCTATTTTTTTAAGCCACTATATGCAACTCTGCTAACTTCTTGCAGTGTCTTGACTTCTTGATACTAGTGCATTCTGAAGTTTCAGTTAACAAATGAACAAAAACACTCTTATGTTGCATGTTAGACACCACTGGCAATATTTGTTCATTTTTGGTGCTCATGCTGCAAACAAATATTAGATTTTATGGAGGGAAATATCTCTCTAACACCAGTGTAACATTCTGCTTGTTAAAAGATTCTGTATGTAGCCTCCCACAGCGCTTAAGAAAGCCTTGAAAAATATTAATTTTAATAGATAAATTCTTCACATCTTTACTGCATCATTTCATAGTTTTATAGGCCCTGGACATTTGGAAAACTAGTAAAATAGCAGCTGCCATGCAAGACAACCATCCATGTAACTCATTACTGTAAGTGATTCATGGGCAGCTCAATTAAAAATAGTCACAGGGTGCGACAATTTTACCTGCTCTCGTAACAGAAGTAATGCAAGTGATGAAACCTAAGAAGAAAATAACCTCATAAACGAAGACAACTCCCTTAATATATGAGACAGTCAAAGCTGATTATGATGTTATAAGTCTCCATATCACTTCATAAACAAGTCCTGTCATCTTTGTGTGTGATGTGGAGTGGTGTTCTGTGTCTTGGGCTTCGTGGTCAGCTGTAAGTCATCCTTGGATAGACAGGGGGCTCTATGGCGGCACATCAAGTTCCCCCAGGTTTAATTTCCATTCCTTCAAATGTTCCCAAAGGCATCTGACTTCTGAAAATGTTTTTTTCACCCTCAGCCCCCTTCGAAATGCATCTGACATCACAGTGACGTGGAAACCTGAGGTGGGAGGAGTCAGTTGAACAACAGGAGCATGATCTCTACCACATATATAAGTGATGCTTGGCTTGGATGCTTTAATTTTGGCACAAGGAATTTTCAAGGAAAGTCATGGGAATCCTACAGGACGATGAGCTGGTAAGGGCTTATATGTCTATTTCTAAATGTCTATTTAAAAAGCAGTTCGTTTTTAGGGATTTCCATTATACATTTTTAATAGTTTCATTTGATGCTTTTATCTCAAGATTTCAGTTTATTTTGTGCATCTTGGATTTTTAGGTCCTGGGCTCATGTTACCTATAAAAACAGATAGTAGCAGGCCTACTTATTATATTATTTGAAATATTTAAAAACAAGATCCTCTTCAAACTACTTCAATTGCTAAATAAATGTGAATAGAGACAGACTGTATATACATATAAAACCTCTTTTGACTATTTATACAAAACCTTTGCTGTTTTAAAATGGCCACTAGTGTTTTAAAAGGGATCGTTCGCCCAAAAATCTCATGGTATTTCAAACCTGCATAGGCCTTTCTACGGTGGAACACAAAAATATTTTGGGAAATATCTATTTTTTTCGATGATCAGTCAATTAATTTGTTCTTTTGTGTACCACCAAAGAAAGTCAGTCATACAGGTTTGGAATGACATGAAGATGAATAAGATTTTAGGTGAACTATCCCTTTGGTGGTTATTTCTTTGGTCTACAAAATATATGTGTTCTAATTTTGTTATTTTAGGTTACAGACATCACAAGTGGAAACAAAGAGCAGGATGACAATGTGGCACAGCATCCTTCTGAAGAATGCAAAAGCTCTGTTAAACATCATCTGAAAGCCTATAAC
The DNA here is from genome assembly GCA_018155175.1 of Sinocyclocheilus anophthalmus. Classification (NCBI taxonomy): domain Eukaryota; kingdom Metazoa; phylum Chordata; class Actinopteri; order Cypriniformes; family Cyprinidae; genus Sinocyclocheilus; species Sinocyclocheilus anophthalmus. The sequence goes on along the minus strand of JADLZN010007292.1, from coordinate 48,517 downwards.
CTCCAGTGTGACAGTAAAGTCATTTTAAATGGTTTTAATGTAAGATATAGGTTTCTTAAGCATTCATTTGTATACCTCATGAAGCATATGTTATTAGAAGTGCATTTTCTTTATCATATTTGAATGATTTTGCAGACTGACAACAGTACTAATGACCTCCAAGAGATTATAGAAAGTCAGAAGATAAAAACAAGTACACCAGTCTACAAAACACGTCCTAAACAAGAGATAGTGGTAAGCATACTTCAAAGCAATCATTATTAATGAGATTTCAACCCCTCAAGTAATCATCTCACTGTCTCACAGAATGATTTTGTTGACGAGGATGACTTTCTGAAGGCAGCGCTGGATAACAAATTGCCAATGATCAAAAGTTACCTCGCCAGAGGTGCAGACCCAAATGCCTGTGATAATGTGAGTGTTTACCCAACATATTGAATAAAAGGCATGCTGACAGCACTTAAATCTAAAGGACATATATATACTTTTTTGTGTTTTACTAGTTCAACCGAACAGCTTTGCACAGAGCTTGCTCACAAGCAAACGTGGAGATTGTGCAAACGCTGCTGGAGGCCGGTGCTTCAATTGAAAATAAGGACAAGGTATTGAATAATGTTTGCATAATACTTAAGTATATTTGTGCATTGACTTTTTCTATGAATACAAACACACATTAACACTTGAGAAAGAGTGTACAAGATCAAGACAAAGAAAATATTTTAAACCTAAGCTTCAAATTCATGTGACAATTTCTAATACAGAAATATACTGTTTTATACCATTTTCAAGAAAAGTTTAAATTTAATGACTAAAAATGCAACTGGTGTAACCAAGCAAAAAGTAGAAACATTGTCCTTAATTCTTTAATTCACATTATTATTTTTCATAAAGTTTAAAAATACATTTAAAAGTATTTCAACAAATATTATGAATTAATTCATAAATATAATCTTTGACCCTTATTGATCTTGACATTTCATGGAAGTATCACATGTTGGTTGCACCACCATTTTGTTGTTTTTTATATTTTAACCAAATGGATTATAAAAAAAGATTACACTGAACTTCTTAGTTTTTATGGAAGAGGTGATATTGTATGCGTTTTACTTTTAATGTATTTTTAAATAATTTTTAAAAATGAGCAGCATGCATTTCTCTGTAATACATCTATTCTATTCTTATAATTTGCATAATATGAATGGATCATCTTATTCTTTTGGATGTGTTTAATTAGCTTCAAGCAACTGAAGTTCACTGGGCTTGTCGTGGTGGCAGTTTGCCTGTGCTGGAAGCACTACTTAATCATGGGGCAAAACTGGATTCCAGAGACAAGGTAAAAGCAGTTATTTGACAGCAAATCTGTTTTAATAATATAGCTGGTGTGGTCTGACATACTGTCTCTATCGGTTACACTTGATGTCCTCAGCTTCGCAGCACCCCCCTTCATGTAGCGGTCAGGACAGGACACCATGAATGTGCTGAACATCTCATACACTGTGGCGCAGACATCAATGCAAAAGACATAGTAAGAAATTTGGCAACACAGTCATTAAATAAAGTTAATTAACACGTTAATGGTAACTTTAAATGTCATTCTGCATCAGGAGGGTGACACTCCACTACATGATGCGGTAAGACTGAATCGCTTCAAGCTCATCCAACTTCTTCTGTTGCACGGAGGTGACTTAAAACTCAAGAATTGTGTAAGTATTCTTAAATGTAATGCTTAGCCTATATACTTTTATCTTGTTGCTCATGTATTAGGATGCTATCAGATACTAATAAATGGTAACTTATATGTAGGAAATCAATTCTCACAATTTCACTAGGATGCTTATTTATGCTGTGCACAGTACCGTCTTCTGGTACTTATGTAAGCTTATTAGTTTTGTGGAAACAGCCCTCTAAAATTATTTTTAGTAGCCAAGACGTTTTGTAAAGGTTTAGGATCAATATTGCTTTGTTACCGTTGCTTTGTCTTCTCCAGGAGGGAAAGTCACCAATGGACAGTGTTTGCGAGTGGCAGAATGAAGCTAAAACCATCTTTGACAACTTTAAGGATGGAAAAAAGTAGATGCAATACTTGACCACCATTGGTGCGCTTTGGGCATAATACACTCAAAAACCTGCATATTAGAATCTGATATCTAAGGAAGGTATATTATTGAGCCCTGCATGACATTATGCCTTTTTCAAATGGAAAAGTTATGTGAAAGTTTTACTAGAGTTTTGGAAATTGAAGCACAGTACTTTAACTTTTTATTAAACCATAGATAAGGCAGAAAGGAATGAGAAACTTAAATGGAACATAGAGCTTCATCTTCACATGGAAATGCATTGCCTGAAATAGCTCTACTGCTAAGATTAGATTCAATATGAGCATGATTGATGGACATTTTTGATATTCTAAATCATATTTTATGACAGAATGCACTCAATGTGAAATGAGCAATTTTGTACTAGTTCAATTTATCTGTAACTTTTGTTTGCAATTCTTCTAAAGCTCAACTAAATAAATATCATTTTTAAAATATCTATCATCTTTCAATTTAAAGTGGATTGCAAGATGTTGAGAAAATGATTCAGGGAATACTAATCTTCAATGTAAAAAAAAAATTAATACACATGAATTCTGAAATACTGGCTATGCTAATTCAGTTTTGGCCTTTTTAGATACTGGAGATTCTTCTTGCTTCTGGGGAGCTTTTGGTTTCTTCATGGTGTAAACAACACCAGATGCAGTGGCTCTCGTCTCTGTTATAAAGAATTATGAAAATTACCAATGAACATTCACATAACACTTTACAACTAATATAAAAAAAAAAAAACAGATTGAAATGCCCATCGGTATAAATGCATACTCAGCAAGTCAACTAGCAATCTAACAACAAAAAAGACCACGTGGCATAGAATTAAGCCTGTACTGGAGAAATGGGAAATAGTTGAGCTCTTGCCAGTAATTTACCTCCATGAAGCAAGACAGATCGACAGTTAGTAGAAACAGCACCTTTGGCATCTCCCTCAGACAGGCTGAACACAAGCCCTCTGAAATCTCAATGAAGGAACATATCAACATAGATACAGTGCCTTTTAGAAATACCATGACATTTTCATTCACGATTTATTCATACACAAATACAAAGGATACAAATTGGCAATGTCATACGGACCCCTCAACTCAAGTGGCTAAGGAAAAAAACAAAGGACAACAATGTCATACTGACTATACAATACAGTAACACTGAAATGATATCAATTTACAAAAGACTTTTTACCCTTTCTGCTCCACTGGACACTATGATATTCTGTGAGGGGGAAAAATTTAATTTCAAAACTAGCTTAACACATTTTAAAGGTGTTTACATGTAAAAAGGGACAACATACTTTTCCTTTACAGACTTCCATGAGGCTGATGGCATTGGCAATGGTGTATCTCCTCATAGTGGAGTCTCTGATGGCTGCCGCATAACAGGTCTCAAAGAAAACCCCCCTGTCAATAGCCTGAAGTGACCAACAATATAACAGTGATGATACATCATTTAAAGGGATAATTCACCACTAAATTACCATTATTTATTAACCATCATGTTGTTTCAAACCTGTATTAAAAGGTGACATTTTTAACACATAATAAAAAAGTGAAAGACTTGTGCTGTCAAGTTTTGGAAAGAATGCAAAACACCATGATAGTATCATTAAAATGGTCCATGCAACTCAACATTTTACAAGGACATTTATTTTAATTTTGATGTGGAATATCCCTTTAGGACCTCATATTCACAACTTTGTAATTGTACTTACTTTATTACCAAGTTCTATAAATGTGTAATGATAAGTGCCGCTTAAAATCACCTTGTATGCTGTTAGGTATGGATATAAAATACTGTAACTCACCCCATTAACTGGAGCCCTTTTCAAATGGAAGGGCTGTTTTTCAGCCACTGCAATGCAGATAATGTCCACATCAAAAGTCATGCAGGCTGCCTGACACAGACAAAGGAAAATATACAGAAACTTTAATATCACAACTGTTGGTTTTCATCAGAAATATAAAGAAAATAAATAATACTAAATGGAATAAATTAAGCTAATTCTGAATTGCAATTTCCCTTACATGAAAGAGTTTTTCGGTCTTGGGGTACACCGCCACAAGGTCGAAGCTTTTGTATTCATTGGTTGGTCTCTAGAAAGAAAATAACATACAAATTTCACAATATAAATAAAATGTTAGCAAATTTCTTAGAGTTTCTTCATTATAAACATGCAACTTACAAAATGAGATGCATCAGAGGCTATGATGGTCAATCGATTCAGTACTTTGATGGGAGAAGATTTGCCCTATGAAAAAAAGCACACAATATTCATCAACAGTATCCATCATGGGTAAGTATGCTCTAGAAACATGCTAAAGTAATTTACCTGTACTATTGGGAATTTATCAAATATGTCTGACACACTCTGTGGCTTAGGAATTTCCTGTAATACAAGAAAAGAAGAGCATCATCAAATTAACTCTTAAAGTGTACAGGTTAGTCTAACTACTTTATATTATACCTGTTTCTTCTGTTGTGGTTCAACCACATAGTTTATTGCGACCGTTGAGTAGCCAACTAAAATATAAAGAGTGAAAGTTAATAACTGAATTAATTGTTTGTCAATAGTACATGAAATCTATTTATTTGTTTACCCTGCTTCTAGTTGATCAAAGTTGGGCCAAGCTGGTCATGAGCTAGCAGACCTGGTATGACCAAATGGACTGGTAGTTGTTTTGTTGCTAGTGCAAGATAGTTTCCCAGCTCACACAAACTAACAACCAGCTAATTACCATCTTAGATCAGTTAGAAGACCCCAGCCAAAATAGAACTACTGGATTTCCAAAAATGTGTTTGGCAAGGTATGGGTTAAGCCTTCACAATCAAAATGCATTATTAAAGAACATCTTATTAATAATTACTAAAGTAGATAGTTAACCTACTGGTGTTAACCATAATTTCAGCAAATATAACTAATATTACTGCTACTTACGGTGAGCTGCTGTCTCTATGATGCTTTTGAGTCTGTTTTTATCATTACTGCTGATGATGTTTAGATCCATGAACACAGACATTTTTTCCACTGTTTTTACAAACGCAAATCTATATAGAGTTTACTTCTTATCACATAAATCTAAACCATTTCAACGAATGTAGTGAGACCCACATGCACAAACACATTCCACGTTAAAGCGTGAACCAGAAGTTAATTGTGTTTTATTGGTAATGTAGTTCGCATATGCCATTTTTGCGTTGGTTTCGCTTATCGTGTCAGTCAACTAGAACTACAGTACAATTTACTTCCGCTTTGGGGGCGAAGCTACGTCGTAGCGAATTGATCCGATTGGTCCGATTTGAACAGAGAGAAAGCGCTACGGTCACGGCAGGAAAGAAGCATGTTATCGATGTAAACGGGATACAGTTATATATATATATATATAACAATAAAGCGAAAAGTAAGTGAAATTGGCGAGAATGAAAACATACAGTTGATACTTTTACATCTTGTCCAAAATTGTTGCTTAATTAAATTGGAAAAAATCTCAGGCAATAGCTCGTTCAATAGTCGATGCGTTATTGTTGTTTCTCTTTTGTTTGTAGCCACTTAAATGTTGTTATCATATGATAACATTTTTAGCTAAACGTATTGATAGGCTTCGTCAAGATGATGGAATCGTGTTTAAATCATAAGCCTGGGAGAGTTGGCTCTATAACGGCTGAGGACGTCAGGAAAGATCTTTTCGTCGAGTTTTCCAAATTATCAAGGGTATTTATTATTATCAAACATATTTCATGTTTTAAAGCCCTCAAATTTAGGCTGTAAAGTAGTATTTCATGTTTCATATTTCTGTTTTCAACAGGACTCGGTATTGCTGGAAAAAGAGCATCTACAGGTCTATCTCCGTGTCCGCCCATTCACTACTGCAGAGAGAACAGAAGGAGAATCACAGGTGCCAGCAAAATTCTGACATATTTTATACAATTTTTGAGAAATTCTGTCATAACCCATATGTGTTCACTTTTATTGTGTGAGTATGGGTTTGAAACAACATGAGGATGAAAAGTGAATGATGAATTTTCATTTTGGGGTGAACTATACTTTTACTATGCTTAATGAAATATGTTATGACTGTAATCTCTACAAACAGGAGTGCATCTCAATTGAGCCTCCAGATACCGTGATTCTGAAGGCACCTAGAGCATCTCTGACAGCCAGACACAGTGAGAGATTTGGGTCACAGCTGGCACAACGATTTCAGTTCTCACAGGTATGAGGACAGCCACAGTCACCACTGGCATTGTCATTTATTGCAAACAGGCTTCAGTGATGTTATCAAGTGTGCTTCTGCTGTAATATGATTGCTGAATTCATGTTTTAGGTGTACGGTCCAGAAACGACACAAAGAGATATATTTGATGGAACAACCAAAAGCCTTGTGAAAGAAGTCTTGGATGGAGGGAATTCCTTGATCTTTACGTATGGAGTTACTAATGCTGGGAAGACGTTTACTTTTTTTGGTAAGAATTTTGTATGAGATGTGTCGTGGCCTAATGGTTAGAGAGTCAGACTTGTAACCCGACGGTTGCGGGTTCGAGTCTCAGGTCTGGCAGGGATTGTAGGCGGGGGGAGTGAATAACCAGCGCTCTCCTCCACCTTCAATACCACGACTGAGGTGAGACCCTTTGAGCAAGGCACCGAACCCCCATCTGCTCCCCGGGCGCCGCAGCAAAAATGACTTGGCCACATGTCCTTTCACTTAATTATATATTGCACTGTATGTATGTATGTATAGCTGTCTATACATGCATAGATTTAAGTCTATTTTATGTTGTAGGCCCTGATTCAGATGGTGGAGTTCTACCCAGGTCATTAAATGTGATCTTTAACAGCATAGAAGGCAGAAATTATTCTCAAAATAACATCAAGCCTCACAGATGTGTCGACTTTATAAGACTCACCAAAGAGCAGCAGGATGAGGAAGCTACAAATAAGAGAAACCTTCTTCGCCGATTTAAAGATGTGAATTATTTTTATATATATTTCCTCTTTTTTTTTAATTGTATATTGTTTTTTAGCACAGAAAAGTAAATTACTAATGCTCACATATTGACTGTTTCTGTGTTTATCAGATTGACCAGAAAACCCTGTCTAGCATGTCCAGCTCCAGCTGTTCATCATTTGAAAGTAAGTATTATTGAATGTTTTATGTCTTTTACTCTGTGTTTGAAATAGTTTTTGAGCATTCTGTCAGTGAATATGAGCATAAACACTTTACATTGACCCCCCCCACCCCCACCCCCCAGGCTCCACCTCTAGTTACAACAATGGACAGTGTCTGTTTGGATGAGACCTCTTATGTTAAATTCTCTGTGTGGGTCTCCTTTTGTGAAATCTACAATGAAAACATCCATGATCTGCTTGATGTTGTTCCAAATGGCTCTCACAGAAGGAATGTTTTGCGGCTAGCCCAAGATGTTAAAGGCAATGCTTTTGTCAAAGGTAACCAACTGTTTTCTGGCTTGAAAATAATAATAATTGAATAAATGTTTACATTTAAGTATTTTATAAACAAATATTTTATGAATTATCAGCATATACTTTTTATAATAAATACAGCTTTGATTATTTATACATTTTGTCTGAATATTTTTTTCCCTCCAGATCTAAAATGGGTTCAAGTTAACAGTGCAGAGGAAGCATTAAAAGTTGTGAAAATCGGAAGGAAAAATCAAAGTTTTTCATCCACCAAGCTCAACAATGTCTCTAGCAGAAGGTGCTTCATTTTAAATCACTTGTAGTGTTAATATTTAACTTGATTATTTTATTATGTTTTGAAATGATATAACATATACATTTTCTCCATAGCCACAGTATATTTTCCATTCGGATCTTGCATATTGAAGATGTGGGTGTTCCTCGGGTTCAGACAATTAGCGAGTAGGTGACCTCAATACTAACATGCTTTAACATGGAATCATTGATTTAGTCATTAATTAACTTATTTTTAAAGGCTGTCATTATGTGATTTGGCTGGATCTGAGCGATGTGCAAAGACTCAGAACCGAGGAGACCGCTTAAAAGAAGCTGGAAACATCAACACTTCCTTGCTAACGCTAGGGAAATGCATCAGTGCTCTGAGGCTCAACCAAACGCAAACCAAGTGAGAAAATGTCCACTTTTAAAACAACTAATTTGCGGGTTGCATTCTGTTTCATTAGTCCTTTGAATTTCCCATTGAAATTGGGACTTAGAATGCAACTAATATGTCTTTTTGCACAGGTTTCATCAGCATATCCCCTTCAGAGAGAGCAAACTCACACATTATTTGCAGGGTTTTTTCTGTGGCCGTGGAAAAGCCTGCATGATCATCAACATAAACCAGTGTGCCTCTGTATATGATGAAACCCTGAATGTCCTCAAGTTCTCAGCAGTGGCTCAGAAGGTTTGCAGGAACCTTTATTTGATATTGAATTATCAGGCATTTTTTCTCTCTTTGCTATTTATTAATTTTGTTGTTTTACCTTTTGCCCTTATAGGTGGTGGTCCACAACCCTAAACCAGCTCCTAGCTTTGCACTCAAGAGATCTGCCAGAGATGTGTCCATGATAATCAATAATGCTGACAAGAAGGATTGGACCAGGAGAAGCTCGCTCATGGGCTGGGAGATGAGCCTAGAGGATGTGCAGGAGGATGAAGATGATGAAGAAATGGGTGAGGATGACGATGAGGAGAGTGAGAGCATGGAGGACAACACTGTCCTAGAGGCTACAGAAAGTCAAGAGCTGTGTGAGGTATTCAAGGTGTTTTTTTTTTTTCAGTTTCAATAATTGTTTTCGTTTTCAATGTTATTTTAGACTATATAATATGCTAATATGATACATTCAACACAGCTTCAGTTGAAAATTGAAGAGCTCCAAGAGAAGCTGTCCAAAGAAGAGTCTGAAAAATTAACTATGGAAACTCGTATTCGTGAGGAAGTCACTGCAGAGTTTATGGAGCTGTTTTCTAACATGGAAAAAGACTACAAGTAAGTCAATCAATACATTCATTCATTCATTCAAATTGTGTTCAGCACAGATTTTTTTTTGGCAGTTTTTGTGACTCTTTTAATTATTTTAGTGAATCTGACACAGTAGTCAGTGGGTGCAATTCATTTTTATGAATTTCTCTATATTTATTGAAGATGCATTAATGTATGTTGCCTTTTTTTCAATGTTTCAGTGAACGTCTTCAAAGAGAGAAAGAAATTGTTGAGGAAAGAGCGGAAAGGAGGCTTGAGATACTGAAGAATCTGGTCAACAGAACTATCGGTGAAATTTCCACTGATAGCAGTGATGATAATGCTGCAAAGGTAATTGCAGAGGGCCTCCTCTAATAAGAAAAAGAGGGCAAAATCAAGTGGCATTTATGTCCACTGTTAAAACCTATGTGAATATAGCTGTTATTTCTGCTGTCTACAAAATTTTAGCGTCATTGTATTCATTGTGATTTTATGACTTTAGATAGACTGATCTATATAAATCTTGATGATTTTATAGGTACAAGGGAAAAATAGCGAATTCTATCTTATCTGTATCATGGCACACATTTGACATTGAAAAGCCATTGGAAAATAATATGTATTTTTTTTCTTCTCCGCATCATTCTAGGAGGCTAAGATTGAGCTTTTGGACAGCATGATCGAGGCAATGCGAGATGATTTAGCTAAGATAAAAGGAGATGCAGAGGCAGTACAGAATTGCTTGACAAATGTCCCTGAATCACCCAGAACAATTTGTCATCTGAGGACAGAGCTGGAAGAGATGAGAGAGGAGCTTCTCAAAAGCCAACAACATCTCAGTCTTAAAACTAAAGGTGTGTTCAGTTGCCATGAAGGGGGGAAAGCTCGGTGTTTTATGACATAAGTCTAATTATATTTTCTCATTTCAGAGTTTGAAGCAATGTGTGTTCAAATGCAGGAATCAAATGACCAGCTTCTCCAAGCAAATAGAGTAATTTGAACTAAAGTTTTCTTTTAAACGTCTAAGGTTATTGTCAGTAGATTGTTTACATGGACTATCTGGATTCTGTTGTTTTGATGTTTGTTTGTTTGTTTGTTTGTTTGCCTTTTTTAGAATTATGAAAACCAGAAACTGAGATGTCAGGAACTTATGTCAATCTGCCAGGAGAAAGATGACATGGTCTCTAAATTACAGACTGCTTTGGACCAAAATGTGGAGGCAGCTACTAAAGATGTAAGTTTATAATACACTACTGTTCAAAAGTAGTTTCTTATGCTCACCAAGGCTTTATTTACATGATCAAAATCAGAGGCGGACAGTAGTGAAGTGTTTTACTCTGCTGTAAAAGTACTTTTCAGGTGTCTGTACTTTATCAGAGTGTTTTTCTTTAGAAAACTTTACTTCACAACATTCCAAAGCATAATATTGTACTTTTTACTGCACTACGTTTCACATTAAATATAATTTAATACTTTTATTACATTAGAAATGTATTACTTTCTTACTTTTAGTCAAGTAAAAGTAATTCAAAGATTTAATTGAGTACAAGAAAGTACTACATTTTTAAGTTCTTAAGTATTAAAGTAAAACAAACAACAATTTTTATTTATGAAATGTAGTGCAGTAAAAATGATGACATTATGTTGGAATGTAGTGAAGTAAAGAAAAACACTCATAAACTACAAATACTTTTTTAATTTACTTGAGTAAAATAAAAATACTTCACTACTGTCCGCCTCTGACAATAATACAGTAAATAGTGAGCTTATGAATTTTATATAATATTTAAATAACTATTCTCTATTTTTTAATTTTATTATAAAATGTATTTTACTCTTGTGATCGCTAAGCTGAATTTTCAGCAGCCATTCCAGATTTTAGTGTCACCTGATACTTCCGAAATCATTCTAATATGCTGATTTGTTGCTCAAAAACATTTTTTTTTGTTTTGTTTAAAAAAAAAAAAAAATTTAATTTTTTTTTTTTTTTTTTTTTTTGTTTGTTTTTTTTTTTTTTTTTTTTTGTTTGTTTTTTTGTTTTTTTACAACCGTTGGCCTGCTTAATATTTTTGAGGAAATCATGTTTTTTTCCAGATTATTTAATAAATAGAAGTTCTCAATAATATAATTTATTTGAATAATGTTTTGTGACAGAAATGTCTTTACTGTCACTTTTGGTCAATTTAATGCATCCTTTAATGCATGCAAGAAATGAAATATACATTTCTTTCAAAAGTAAAATTTCATACTGACCCAAGATATTTGAATTGTAGTGCATGTTGTCAGATTCCAGTTCAGTTATGTCCTTTTTTTTTGTCCTTATAGAATAATCTCTGATTAAGAGTGGTGATCTACAAGTATGACTGACTGAAAACGAACATTCTGTCTTTTACTTATTTAATTTCAAATCTATATGCTGTTATTTTTTTCTGTGAACACAAATGGTTAATTTAAGTATCTTGCCACAACTCTTTATAACCAACTAGTGTTTATAGTGACCAGTGTGTCAAAATCCAAAAAGGACATTAAAACACAATAAAAGTAGCTCATAGTAGGCTTATTTTAGTGTCTTAATACAATAGCTTGTCTGAAAAAGTCAAAAATCTGTTAATCACTGAAAATTCAGTAGTAGTCCTGTGTACTTTTTATGGTGTTTTTGTCTTTTTTTAGAGTTTGACAGACATGGTCACTATAAACTATTTCTATATTCAAAGGAGCTTTTTGAAAATTCTTGAATTCTGCTTTTGTGTTCTAGGGAAAATATATAGTTTACTTTTATGAGGAGGTACACATATATTTAGTTAAACATTTGGACTGTAATGGCTCATGTTTTTTCTTTCATTCCCAATGTACAGAGGGCCTTAATTAATAATATCAAAGAAGAAATCCTAAATTTCAGAAACAACTGTAAGTGTATGCTGAAAAAAGATGGTGAACCTAGCAGGGAAGAAATGATAAGTCAGGAAACTCAGCAGCTTTTGCAAGAACTGAAAATGAAAGAGGAGCAGCTGAATGAACTTCAACTTGAGCGTTGTTCGCTTGAGAAAAAAGTGTGTGATCTCTCTGATAGACTGGCAGAGCTGACTCATGCACATGAAGCCACTGTGGTGATGAAGAGAGCAGAGGTCAACAAAGTCACAAATGAGAACAAGACTCTTGCCAATGAGTTAAATGAACTTCAGCAGGCAGTCAATGAGATGAGCTCAAAGCTCAAAACTCTGCAGATAGAATTGAACACTCAGACGAAGATTACCAATGAGTTTTCAGAAGAACTTGATGCAGCCAAAGCTTTGATTAAGGAACATCAAGCAGAGTCTTGCAGTCAGTCCAAAACTATTGAATGCTTAATGACAGAGGCAGATCATTTGCATCAGGAACTCGGTGCCTGTCAGCTCTTGCGTGACAAAAAGGAGGCAGAATGTGAGAAGATGGTTGAGTTATCTCATGAAAAGAGCCGACAGATCAATGACCTGAAGCAGGAGGTCAGCCAGACCAGAGCAAACATGTGCCAGCTGGAGGAGCTCTGCAGTCAGCTTAAATATGAGCGTGATGCCCAGGCACAAGAGTACCAGAGCCTACTGAGCCGTTATGAAGATCAAAAGTTTGTTGTGGCCCAAATAAAAAGCAACTCTGAGCTCCTGGAAGAACTGACTGCTCTGAAACAGCAGGGGAGGATAGAAGAACAAGAGCCAGACTCCAGAGATGATTGCTGGAAAACTCTGCAGGACAAACTCATTCAAATGCTGAGCAAACTGAACCAGCATGAGGAAGTTCTGAACATAGTGAGAATGATTGTAGAGAATGAGATCTCTAAGGCAAGAGATGAGGCCAAGAGGAGAATAACTGCGATGGAGAAAGATCTGGCTCATAAAGATGTTAAACTAGAGACTAAAGCCCTAGAGATTTCGAAGTAAGTTCTCATTTCTCATCCAAACTTTTTGATAAGTTGAGGAGTTTATCCTCATTTCTCTTGAGTCAGTGTCTTTTTTTGGATGCACTAGATTTTACTGCTCATTCTCTTCAACTATTTATTTATAGTTGCTTAAGCATGGAACTGAGAAAAATTATTTGATGAACATCAGCTGGTCCGATTGATCTTTTGGTCTTTTTATAGGTTGAGAGAACTTGTGAACGATGGACTTAATAAAATCAAGACCATGAGTTGTGATTTGCAGCAGGTGGAGAGAGAGCGATCTGATGTCAGAGATCAGTTATCAGAGGCTAACATGCAGAAAGAACAGTTAGAGAAACAGGTTGGAAAAATCACTGCTTTTGTCTTTTGTTAGTGTTGTAAAAATTTATTTAAACAGTTTTTTTTAATAATGATGTTTTATTCCTTCAGATTTTGATCTTAATTGAAGAAGAAAAGAAAATGTTTCAGCAGAAGCTATGTGAAGCAAATGAGATGAGGGATCAGGCTGGACAAGGTTTGATCTGTACAGAACAATCTATTAAGCCACCGCAGACTGTGAGTGCTGCTCTTTCTCTCAGCTTTGTTCAGTTTGTGATGTTATCAGGTCTTAAATGCTGGATTATTCCACATCTTTTCACTCACAGGTGAAGTCTAACCATGCCATAGAAGAAGACAACATTCAGACTTTCCAAACAACCTGTCAGGGTAACCTATATGTCTTTTCATTTAAACCTTTTTTTCTGCAGTACCAGTTGGTGTTAACAAAATCGGCTTACGTTTTGTCCTTAGTAAGATTGATTTGGTTTGCAGATCTTTTGGCAGAGCAGAAGCTGATTGAGAAGACATGTGTGAACTTAAATAAAGACTGCACACAGACAGATGAGGAGGAATTGCTGGAGGCCAGACTGAATGAGATTGAATCCATAACTGAAGGTGGCTGAGTCTATTCTAATTGTAATTTGTATACATCTCTGCTAGGCAACATACTGTGAGAACTAAGTCAGCAAGATTCAGTTTAGGGGATTCAAGTTACTTCAATACCAAGTAGATACAAGAATACAAATATGCCAGTCTTTTTCCAGTATCAGCAGTATTCATTTATTAGTCATATTAATCTACTGTGTTAATATTAATTTAACCACAGTATTGACTTTTTAGTCTTCTATTTCAATTCTTTTATTATGCATTATTACGTATTAATTAATATGAACACATTCTTTTATTTATTTATTTATTTGGATGAAAGTAATACTTCTTTTCCGCAAGGATGCATTAAATTGATCAAAAGTTACAGTAAATACATTTATAATGCTACAAAAAAAAAAAAAAAAAAAAAATTTTTCCTTTTCAGATAAATGCTGTTCTTTTCTTTTAAACTTTCTATTCATCATCAAAGAAAAAAGTACCAGAATTTAATATCCTCAAAAATATTAAAGTGCGACACATTTGTCAACATTGATAATAATAAATGTTTCTTGAGCATCAGCATATTAGAATGATTTCTGAAGTGTTATGTGATATTGAAGACACTGTTCAGTTCACCTGTAACTGAAGCTAACCTCAGACATCTCTGTTCTTCTCAGATCTTACAAAACTCCAGGAGATGTATCAGAAACCAAGTGTTGATGTCTCCGATGAACCTCAGCAGGAAGAACGGAGAGCTTGCACACCTGCAGAAAACACAAACGTAAGAACCTGGAACTCTCTGTGATCCATCCGACTTTTCCATAACTGGGTTTCTCCAGCAGTAGAAAATTATTTATTTTGATGTTTCAGCAGCCTAATGAGCAGGCAGATGATAAGCAGGAAAAGGGGCTGGATGGAGCAGCCGTAGGGAAAGTGACTCAGGTAACAAGGCGACTAGAGGGTGACCAACGGGACAGGCTGCAGCTGGAGCTGTTAATAGGATCAGTCTTTCCATCTCTCTCTCTCCCTGCCTCATTATTTTCTTTTTCACAGGCTTGAGGGCAGGATTTAGCTCTTGAGTAGTAATTTATTTACGCAGCAGGTTTCTGAGTTAATATCATTTTTGTGGTCCCAAGTGACCTGCCAACATGAGGAATGACAGGACTACAGCAGGACATTAATAACGCTGCAGAAAAGTAGAATGTGCAAACCTCTTACTGCCTTTTTTTTTTTTGTTTTTTGTTTTTTTTTTGCAATCATTATTCTTAACGTCTTCTCACACAGTATTCGCTCAAAATCCACCAAAAATTGTCAATTTGCATGGTGGAATGACCATTTTTATTTGCCAAGTTGAGGAATGTTATTGGCCAAAGCCTAATAATTTCTAAATGACTAAATATTGCCCCAACCAGTGTAAAAACCTATCAGTAGTTAAGATGTAGAATTATTAGGCCGTTACGAATTAGAGGAAACTGAAAGATTTTAAAATGCTTGACATCAGTAACAATGTTTTATGCTAGTGTTAATATAATATTAAAACATTTTAATACAACTAAATATTGTTTTCTTTTTCACTTCCCTGCATACTGATTACAGGAACTATTAAAGCAGCAGCTGGCTGAGAAACAGGATACCATTGTGAAATTACAAAGGGAAAAGGATTTGGCTGCTTCTCATAAATCTGATACCCAGAATGTTGGCAGTTCCAAACAGACATCAAACGTGAAGACAGAGAATAAAGGCGACTCTTTTAGTCCAGCACAAGAGGTCAGTAGAGTGATATTAATGCAAAAGTCATAGAGCTTATAAGAAGCGTTAAAGCAATACAAAGACAGGAATAGCTCTGGTCTGATAATTGGCTACTGTGGATATATAATATGTGTTGGTTATCACTCAAAGCAGGTGGCAGTACTCGATTCCTCCATCCTGTCCACAAAGAGTCTCCGAGAAGAGCGCTTCCCCAAACCTGAGCTAGAAATCAGCTTTACACCACTTAAACCTGACCGAATGAATGTCAGGAAACCAGGAGAAGCAGAGTCTGTCACGATAAAACTCCGACGTACAGCCAGAAAGAGAAAGAGCCCAGAGATGGAGGTATGCAGACACTATATCTAAACACTGGAGGTATACAGACACTATATCTAAACACTTTGTTGTGGTTTCTAAACAATTGAAAATAATCCAGGTTCCCATGGTCAGGGAATTTCAAAAGTGTGAGTTTTCACATCTGGAAATGTCATGGTAATTTCTATAGTCTATAGACATTTTTAATTATTTAGATTAGTTTAATTAATTGATTTAAATATATAAACATGTATTGCAGCTACAGTTTGTTGCAGTAAACTCTGAAGGTTCCGGTCTATTTTTAGAAATTCTTGTCAAATTGTGAGACATTTAAAAAATGAACAATGAAAAACATTAATCATGTGTGCTAACATCCTGGTCATCGTACGTATAATGCAACACATAATCATAACTTGTGTTATATGTGTTTGTTATTCTAGAACTCTGTGGAGTCAGAAAATCGAAAAAAACGACGGCTGAAGGTGAACAACAAGGAAAACATGCAATCTATTGAGGTGACTTTCTGTCCATTAATACACCTGTGACATCTCACGTCTTTCTCTGTAATGTTTATTCGATAATACACTGAGCTAATTGTATTCTGTATTTGTGCACCTTACCAGACTCCCATAGTGCAAGGGAAAAAGGTGAGTCAATTAAAGGAAAAAGACTCTCCTGCCAGCCTGAAAGGTAAAAAAGACGGAGCCCTGCAGAAGATTGGTGACTTTATCCAGAGCTCTCCAACCCTCTTTGGGAGCAAAGGTCAGCTCTGCCTCTTAATTTTACACTCAGTCAATGGCATCGATTGGAGCTCTCTGCCAAAAGTGTTTCATACTGTATCTCAGCATGACCCAACTTTTAACTCCCTCCTCAGCCAAAAAGATCATGAGCATGGTGAATGTTAAATCCCCCGAACCGCCGAATCCTTCTGAAAACAACAAACCCAAGAAATCCAAACGAAAACTCTTCAAGACTCAGGTTTCCTCCCCACTGGACATACCCTCTCATCCTGTAAGTAGTGTTTCCTGTCACATAAGAGTGAATCATAAGCATGTATGAATAAATGAATGAAAAGCATATCATATGTTAGAGATAATGTATTGACAACAAATATAACATTTTAAGCCTCAAAAAGACAAGGTTGATAGTCAATCTGCTTTTAAAGATTTTTTTTAATTTCAGTGTTACATTTTTTTTTTATTAAAAAAAATCAATTTGAATCCCAACTTAATATGCAGAGTAAATTAAACAGTAAGCTATTATATTTGATTGGTATCTGTTGTTTGAGTTACCTGAACACCTAGGCACTAGATGTACCTCCGTGAAGTTGGCCCCCCACTCAACGCAAAACGTCGGCAAAATAGTCTCAATCGTTTGTGCTGTAAAAATTTTCGTTTGTGCTGTTTTGGCTTTTTAGATATTAAAATAATATTTTATAGGTCATTCTGAGGTCACTCAGCCCCCCAACATACTCCAAATTCACCCCAAATAGTCTAGTTTGTTTGTGCTTCGTTTGTGCTGGTTTGTGCCGGTAAAAGTTTCGTTTGTGCTGCTTCGGTTTTTAAAATATTAGACACTGAATTATAGGCGATGACGTCACCAGCCCCCCACATGCTCCAAATTCACCCAAAACAGGCTCAATCGTTAGTGCTTCGTTTGTGCCGGAGCGGTAATATTTTCTTTTGTGCTGCTTCGGTTTTTAGATATTAAAATATTATTTAATGATCATTCTGAGGTCACTCAGCTCCCCCACATGATCCAAAATTACCCCAAATTGTCTTGTTTGTTTATGCTTCATTTGTGCTGGTAATATTTTTGTTTTTGTTACTCTGTTTTACTGCTGGTTTGTGCCATAAAAATTTTTGTTTGTGCTGCTTCAGTTTTTTAGATATTAAAATAATATTTTTGATCATTCTGAGGTCACTAGGCCCCCTCACCCCCACCATACTCCAGATTTACCCCAAGTACTCTTGCTTGTTTGTACTTTGTTTGTGCTGGTAATATTTTCGTTTTCGCCACTGTCGTTTTTAAAGATTTTTTCCTAGTCAACAGATTAGTCAACGCTGATGGCCATCTCCACAGTAGGCTAATGGGCGTGCTTTTAATAGAGAAATGCACATTTTCATATGGACCACAGAATTAGAGAAGATTTGTTTTTTATTTGAATTGGTTTGTTTAATAGTAGACATTTCAAGATTTCTATAAATGTATTTATTGTGTGTGTCAGCCGTTCATTGTTGTGATGTGCTCCATTCACGGAGACTGCATGAGGTGACAGAAAGCACATCCAAAAATGACGGAGTAGCCTATTCTATACAAGTTCTTAAAAAAAAAAATGCGAGAGATTGTGCAGACGCCTCCATATCATATAGTAAGCGTGATAATACTCCCACAAATACTTGAAATGCGCATATAATATAGCAATTTTATTATTCATATAAAAAATAATAATAATACCCTGTTTTGGTCATATTTACTATTAATTGCGCAGCTCCCCATCAATGATTTAGCACAGAGACTTATAGGTCTAAACTGAAAGTGCAAGAGAAGCATTAGCCTACTTTTAATTTGGCCAAAGAAAACCTGCTAAAATCTAAATTTTTCTATATTAATTTGTGCATTTTTCAAATGTTTATTAAAGGTGCAAAAAGTCATAAACAAAAATAATGGGTGGTGGCAACTTCACAGAGGTACTAGATGTTACTAAAAATGTTAAAATGATACATAAACAATACTTGCTGAAAAGTTTCATACTTTATTGAAACTAACATTACCCTGGTAACATCACGCTTTGGGAAAAACTATATTAATATATATTATGAAATATAATTATTTTATATGTTTAAGTTTGACATTTAGAAATAATTGAAGTAAGTTCTAAAGCCTTGTTGAATGTGAGTAAAAGAAATCTGATACATTATTTGAGATGTGTGTTTGTTTGTTGTGGTACAGAGGTACAGTTTAAAATGTATTTGTTCAGGACTAAAAATCCATGCAGCAATGCCAGGTGAATGTGTATTAAATTCATTAAATAATTTTACAGATCATTGGAGGCAGTGATGATAAAGAGAGCGACCATCTCATAATCAAGAGAAAACTCAGAACAAGAACTGCCAAGAGATAGTCCAAACATTCATTTGATGGCCAAGTATAATGTTTTTTTTTTTCTCTCCATATAAATTGTTTATCATATATTTTGTTTGTTTAATATCTGAATGTTGTTGAAGTGTTCATATTTGTTTCATTAACACTGGACATTTTTTGAAATATTTTATAAATGTAACTCAAATCCATTTAAAAAAATTGTTTTTTGTTTTTTTTATTCGGCTTTTGATTTCCTGTGATTATATGACAAAATGTGACAAACAAAATGCTGTTCATTAAAAAAAAATGCTTAAAAGCAGATATCATTTGGGTTGCATTTCTTATGCTTAGACACATAAGCTCAGTATGCCCAAAGCATATGTATGTCCCTTGATGTTGGATTTCCCATCATTATATCCTTTAAAAAAAAAAGCCTCTGGTGAGGAAAGCAGTTCCAAACAATCAAGGTGAAGGGGATGAGAATGTTCCAGATGAATGTTTGGGGTCAACGTATTGTATGATAGTCATTTATTTCCTCTGTCAGTAAATAGAGGGTGGCTGTCATCAGAGAAGAGTAAGTAATATATTTTACCTGCACCTCTTGATCTCTGCACTCTACACGAACACAGGTCACACCTGCAATAATACACTCCTCACTTTGTGAGGTGAAATAAATGTGACATTGAAAACAAACCTTTTTTATGTGAGTGTTTGCATGTCATCGTCGTAGTGGCTATGGTTGCTTGCATTTGCAAGTCCATTTGTGGAACTGGGTTGTAAAAATATGCTGTCCTCAATAATGTACTCAATAACACATTCGATAAATGTCCTCTGAGATAGGGACAGTCCCGGTTTTTGGTGTTCCATCTCCTGAAATGTCTCAATTTTATAGCATGACAACAATAACCTGCAAAAAGTCTGACACAAACAACCTTCTGGTTACTGCATCAATAGTACAGTGATAATTTTCACAAGTAAAGGAGGCCAGAAGCCACTGATTACTGCTACTTTATGAAAAATTTAACCTGGGTGAGAACAGAGCACCATTATCATCAAAGTACATGTGAATAAATAATCAACTAAACAATTACGCTTGGAACAATTATATTTGCAGGCAGATACTTTTTGCTCAAAATGAGTCCAGAACACAATTAAGACTTAGAGTAGTACTAGTAAACAGTAAAGGTTTCACATAAAATAAGTTGTATTTACTGTATACTTACTCATGTGAAAATGAAAAATACTATTTTGTTTTCTATATACAGTGGGTACGCAAAGTATTCAGACCCCCTTAAATTTTTCAGTCTTTGTTATATTGCAGCCATTTGCTAAAATCATTTAAGTTAATTTTTTTTTTTTTCCTCAGTAATGTCTTAATGTACACACATCACCCCATATGACGCAAAACACAGTATTTTTGACATTTTTGCAGATTTATTTAAAAAAAAAAAAACGAAATATCACATGGTCCTAAGTATCAGACCCTTTGCTGTGACACTCATATATTTAACTCATGTGCTGTCCATTTCTTCTGATAATCCTTGAGATGGTTCTACACCTTCATTTGAGTCCAACTGTGTTTGATTATACTGATTGGACTTGAATAGGAAAGCCACACATACTGTCTATGTAAGACCTTACAGCTCACAGTGCATGTCAGAGCAAATGAGAATCATGAGGTCAAAGGAACTGCTGAAGAGCTCAGAGACAGAATTGTGTGGCAAGGCACAGATCTGGCCAAGGTTACAAAAAATGTATTCTGCACTTAAGGTTCCTAAGAGCACTTTGGCCTCCATAATCCTTAAATGGAAGTCGTTTGGGATGACCAGAACCCTTCCTGTAGCTGGCCGTGCGGCCAAACTGAGCTATCGTGGGAGAAGAGCCTTGGTGAGAGAGGTAAAGAAGAACCCAAAAGATCACTGTGGCTGAGCTCCAGAGATGCAGTCGGGAGATGGGATAAAGTTGTAGAAAGTCAACCATCACTTCACTGCAGCCCTCCACCAGTTGGAGCTTTATGGCAGAGTGGCCTGACGGAAGCCTCTCCTCAGTGCAAGATGCATGGAGTTTGCTAAAAAACACCTGAAGGACTCCAAGATGGTGAGAAATAAGATTCTCTGGTCTGATGAGACCAAGATAGAACTTTTTGGTCTTAATTCTAAGCTGTATGTGTGGAGAAAACCAGGCACTGCTCATCACCTGTCCAATACAGTCCCAACAGTGAAGCATTGTGGTGGCAGCATCATGCTGTGGGGGGTGTTTTTCAGCTGCAGGGACAGGACTACTGGTTGCAATCGAGGGAAAGATGAGTGCGGCCAAGTAGAGGGATATCCTGGACAAAAACCTTCTCCAGAGTGCTCAGGACCCTCAGACTGGGCCGAAGGTTTACTTCCAACAAGACAATGAAAAAAAAACCCCCCCCCCCCCCCAACTACAAAGCACACAGCTAAAATAACGAAGGAGTGGCTTCACTACAACTCTGTGACTGTTCTTGAATGGCCCAGCCAGAGCCCTGACTTAAACCCAATTGAGCATCTCTGGAGAGACCTAAAAATGGCTGTCCACCAACGTTTCCCATCCAACCTGACAGAACTGGAGAGGATCTGCAATGAGTAATGGCAGAGGATCCCCAAATCCATGTGTGAAAAACTTGTTGCACCTTTCCCAAAAAGACTCATGGCTGTATTAGATCAAAAGGGTGCCTTCTACTAAATACTGAGCAAAGGGTTTGAATACTTAGGACCATGTATATTTCAGTTTTTCTTTTTTAATATATCTGCAAAAATGTCAACGATTCTGTGTTTTTCTGTCAATATGGGGTGCTGTGCGTACATTAATGAGGAAAAAAAATTAACTTAAATGATTTTAGCAAATGGCTGCAATATAACAAAGAATACTTTCTGAATACTTTCCGTACCCACTGTAATTTATGATGGTGTACTTTTTGGATCTGTTTGCTATTTTTTTTGTGATTCTTCTTGTGTGTGAGTTGTGTTAAAGCAGTTTAATCCACAAACATCATGATAATTATTGATAAGAACATGGAGCCCACAATAATTAAAAACAGAAAACCTGCATTTTTTTTTAAAATTCATAAATCATAAAAAGTGAGATTTCTTTGATATTTTGACCACTGAACTATGTCTCCAGTCACCTTATTACGATAAGATGCATGGATGAATTGTTCAGAATAAGATATATGACATGCATTTAGAAAACACACAGGATGAATTTTCATTTCATGGCAACTTTAATTTAGGTACAGTGCAACATGAGTTTTAGTGTGTGTAAATGTCATCACAGTGCTCAATGGTGTCGTATTAAGTTTAACACCATCACACAAGAAGTGGATTTTAATTGGTCAGGCTTTGCTTTGGTCTCTGCCCCTGCCACAGTGTGATGAATTGATTGACATCTTCACTGTGTCATCGCAGTTCATCAGCTCACTCTCTAGGCAGCAAGTGGTCCATTAAGGGAATGTGCTTATGTTTTTGACCACTCTTTGTCTGTATTACTGAACAGAGAGGGGGCAACGCTGCATGGTGCTGTGTGCTAATATGGTCATTTGAAGGTTGAGGGATAAATTTGGTGGACGCTGGCTCATTTCAATCTAGTCTGACCTAATTTTATTTCATTTAAATGATATAAAGTCGGTGTGCATTTCCTTGTAACTGCTGGGGATTTCAGCCAAAGACAATCATTTCAGGCAACACTGGGTATTGTGTTATATCTTTGATTGTCTGTGGGTGATAAATATTAGGGAAAAATATTCATTCGGAGAAATGGCTTTGACTATTAGGACTAAAATCTCATCTACATCTTTAAGTCTGACAGGAGTAAACAGTATTGTGGACTCACAGTGCTTTCATGGACGAGGCGCATTGGTACCCTAATGAAAACACTGTCAGGATGCCCGGTTTTAGAGACAGCAGCAGGCGAAATGACTTATGAAAAGTGGCATTAAATATTGAAATTGGTGCAAGCATGTCAGCTTTCATTTTCTGCTTCATTTGTTTCAGAGTGAAAATCCCATACTCCTTCCAGCAGCCTTCTGAGCGTTTTCAGGAGTGCCATATTGAGCTTCATTACTCTCTTATCAGAAGGGTCACTGCACCAGCCCAACAACTCCACTTATAAATTACCGCAAGATCCCTCAGCAAAACAAGCAACTCATCATTCCATGTGGCAAACTGCTTTTTAAATGCATTGGCATATTGGATGTCTAGTAGTATCTCTTCTTGCTCAAGCAACTGCAATACCAAACAAGCAAGTCTGTTAGTGATATTATTCTTACACAAGTAAGTCAATTAATTTCAGAAGGCCTTTATTCACCCCCCCCCCAGAGCCATGTGGAGCACTTTTTATGATGGATCATTTTGCTTCAAAATCTTGACCACTCTTCACTTCCATTATAAAGCTTGGAAGAGCCAGGACATTTTTTTAATATAACTCAGATTGTATTCATCTGAAAGAACAAAGTCATATACACCTAGGATGACTTGAGGGTGAGTAAATTATAGGGTAATTTCAATTTTTGGGTGAACTATCCCTTTAAGGCCCATTCACACCAAGGATGATAACTATAACCATTACGTTTTAAGGAATGTTTTAATTGTATGAGAATAGGGAGGTTCGCACCACAACTATAGTGATAACAACATGGAAGAATGATATTGCTGTAATCACTTTCAGAACAAGTTCTGTCAAAATCCAGTCATATCAATAATCCATGCATTCATGAATTTTGTGTGAGGGCAAAAGATGTCCCTGCACATTTTTGTTGCATTGACCAATAGAAAGCTGCTTGGACTTCTGTGTGAGCTGTGTTTCATGCATTGCGACACTATATCTACAATGGACCTTTTTGTCCTTGAATTTTTGCAGAAATTTCACTAATGTGACTGCTCAAAGTCAGAATGTCTATTTCAGCATCTATTTTCTAAATTCATGTTACAGATCTTATTGTGAATAATTCATCTAATGTTTATTTTATTTATTTTTTTATTCTACCTTGTAATTTTTAATTAAAATGTCATTACTGGACTGTCTGTTCATCTGCCTCCATTTTTGCTTGAAACACGCTATGGATGGAACCAAGTCCTCATTCTACTTTGTTTTGTTTTTTTGGAAAATCTGGGATGTACTGTATGTCACAGTACGGAAGAAAAGACTTCCATTTCATTGCGACTTTAACAGCTTGTACTTGGCCACTGATATGACTACGGTCTTCTAGTGTGTGTACTTTATTTTAAAAATATGAATATTTAAAAAAAATCCTTTGTTTATTTAAAATGTTTTAAATTAAAGGTTCCTTTTTCTTTGTAGACTACTGAGAAGTGACTTGTTTGATGGCTGCAGAAAGGCTTTTAAGACATGGTGCAATTATTGTGAAGGTGACCTTACTGTTGTGATTTACAAGGGCATGGATGAGCACAGTGGGGCTTAAACTATGTCTCATAAGTGTATATTGGCTGCTCCAAACCTAATACCCTGATTCAGACCTACAGAAGAAGCACTAACTCTGTGATTAATGTGGCAGGAGGGCTGTTTTAGCACAAGAATGCATTTCATCCTTACTTTATTATAAACCATCACTGGAATTGCACATTTTTAAGACTGTTGAAGCGCCATGGGCCTGTTCTGTATTTATTTAGTTATTTTTTATTTATGTTATATGAGTGTGTGTGTGTGTGTATGTACTTTTGTTTCTTGTTTTGATGGCCCACAAAAGTTTCTTTAGCTGTGAGCTGATATGGCACTCTTTGTTCTTGTTAGCTAAAATGCATATCAAAGTCTTTTTTTCATGGAATGGCACCAAACAGGTACAATTCAATAAGAAGACCTAATAGGGAATATGTTCTAATAGGGAATGCTGAAATTGAATTAGTCTGTGGCTGTATACCACGCTGTTCTTGTGCATGAACATTATTACATTGTGTTATTGAGAATTAGTTTGAGTTTTGCAACCTCAGATGTCAGCATATAATCTCTGTGAAACAGCTGAGACAGCAGGCACCAAGGCTTTTTTAAATCCTGAAAAAAATACATTTAACCAGTTTCATTATGTTTTTGGTTCAACCAGTGGCCATTTGAAATGGGTTTCTCAGCACTTCAGGGTAACTGATTTTAATAGAAACAATTTCACATTCATTTCACCCCAGCACAATCTGCGAACCGCTATTAACCTATTTTCTTCTCTTAATTACTCCTCTAAATTAACTAATCTGCAATAAAGCCTCTCATGAAGAAAATCTTGTTACAAATCACAGCACATATAAATGAATGACGTGATGTTGAAAAATGTATCTCTGGCATTGCCTAATTTATTTCTTGGAGTGCCACAGTGCTGCATTAACGTGGCATTTGCCTTTGCTGAAGTTGAGAGATTGACTTACATAAGCATCTATGAATAATTTTTGAGCATCACAGTACATGACTGTGCTTCTTACAGTGAGGTCCATCCCATTAAGAGGTAAAAATACAGCAAGAGTGGATTGGGTGACCCAAACATCGGTCAGGATAGTGGTAGGTTTAAAATGGAAATGAAATCTTGCTTGAAACTAGAATAAATATTTTGCAGATTGCGTCTAAGAAGATTCTGATTTTGAATGTGCTGTGCCATCAGGGGGCTTAATGTGAAAACATTTACAAATGAGATGTAACCTTGAAAAGACAAAGGCAACCGTCTCATTTGATTGCAGTTTGCACCCTGTGTTCCAGGCTGGCACCCCACACGTTCTCATTTCAATCATCCTTCTCACACATATAAACACAGACAACCTGCAAGGATAAATTATAATGAGTTACAGGGTTCTTTATTTACCAAAACAACCTCAACAAACAAAGCCAATTTTTTATGATAATTCTTTAGTCCCCCGTTGACTGAAGTAATGCATGTCTGAACATAGGAGAAAGCTTATAAGATTACCTTCTTTTTTTTTTTAGGATTTATGGCACTCTCAGACTTCATTGAAAAACATGTAAATAAATCCTCTGAGGATTTCCAATTTAGACAATAAACCTGACACCTGACATTCTGTACAAACCCTTGGCCCTTTGCTGCCTGATGAAGGGTCCTTGAAAATGTTACCCTGGTGAGTAACAGTATGTCAGCAGAAGGGTGCACTCTGCAAGTTTATTATTGGCCAGAGTGAAATGCAATTTCTCCAGTTACATGTCAGAGTATGAAGACTAAATCCTGAAATTGTCACCCAGGCCTCAATATTTAATTTGCAATTATTTGAATTTCTAATGTATTTCATAAATTTAGAACATATGTATTTTATCTTTATAAATCAGTGAATGCACAATGTTTATTTATAAAGTGTTTACTTTTATTATAAAGAATTGACTTACCATACCAAATGGTGAAAACAAAGATTAACTACATATGTTGCTCCATATAAATATCAGTAACTAGTGTCATGTCAGTCATGTTTACTCACCATGAAAGATGTTTACTCACCATCTCAATATGATAATGTGTGATAGAGTAGCTGTTTCTCCAGATTAGTGCAATGGCAGCCAGCCTCTCCACATTAGCACAGGACGACAGCTAGTCCTGCTGTGATGCTGGCAAAAGCAGAGGAGCTTAAAATAACTACAAACCTAACGAATCAACCTCTTTACCAACTTAACCAGCCAAGATGCAAAGTTATTTGCCATCCATCTGCGTTGTGAAAGCTATTAAGTATTACTCATTAGCAATTTCTTTCTTTAAACTAAAATAATACACAGTGCGTTCTAAACATCTGACGCCACAATATAGAGAAACTATATATATTTAAACTTTTTTTAACTAACAATTTTAATAAAAACTTAAATCCCTGATTTTCACCTTTATTTTTGGACCTCTAAATATTTTAAATTAATTTATGAGCACACTGTGGTTTATGCAGTGTTCATCAATGACATCTTTTTATTTATTTAAACCTTGCTATTTTTTTAAAAATTCAATTTTTATGCTATTATCTGCAGAAAGCATGGACAGAATATTGATGGTCTCTCTGTTCAAAGTCATTGCTAGATGCAATTAAGCCTCACATCTTTATTTCCTACAGCTCCTATCCAGTTCCTGTGACAATTGTATTCATTCCCATTGGGAACATTTAAACATTGAAACATAAAACAGTTGAACAAATCAATCAGCATTTATAGAGGTTGTTCTCTCTCTCCTTTATACCTGTTCTTAATTGCTGTCATCCATTAATCCCTGACTTCTTGTTAGTAATGGTACCTGCTGTCTCGGAAATCTCAGACGTGTTATTCCTGACCGATTGTGAAGTTCTTTTAATGATGTAGTCTGATTGTATCAAAGGGCAATACTTTAACCGCCAGCACAGCTGGTCAATTACAGCTTCTCATCAAGGAAGGAGAAGTACAGGCTCCTGGAAATAAAACCTCAATTTTAGGCACCATAACGTTCAGATTTTTTTAAACGGTCAAAATAGGATGCACAGGGTGCTTAATGAGAATTTCTTGTTAGTCTGTACTTCCCGTTTGTGTGCCAGAGCCCCGATGATGCTGGGCTAATAATATCTCCTCCTCTCGCTTTCAGTGTGTTTGGACTGTCCGTCAGGACAGTGTGATTTATTAGTCTTGAGACTTCTTTGTTTCAGAGGTAGCGGCAAAAATCATGTTCACATGGAGTGGCTTATTGTGTAGAATCTGCTCGGGGCCGACGGTGTACTGAAGAACACCAGACAGGGGGTCCGAACACTGACAGGGTCATTCTTACTTTCCTTTGTAAGTTTAGATTGCAATTATAGTGATGCCAGGTGGAATTAATGTCATTACACTAGTATTCAAAGACATCAAACTGGTGGAGTGTGCTTATGTGATATGTCTATGATAAAACACACCAAAAAGAAGCAAATATGGATGGATAAAGTGTTTTTGTATGGAAGATCTCTGTTTGATCAGTAGGATGTAAAGCATGAAGAATGTAGCTTCCAGAGCTTGATAGCCATACGGAAGATCAGTATCTTTAGTATCTTTCCAGGCTGGAAAACATCACTCTTTCATCCTATGTAAACGGTGTAGGTTGAAGGACGTGTCTCTCTGATTGAACTGATATGTGTGCCGGTGCTTCTGTGGAAATAGATTCACTTTGAAATCTTCCCTGCACTGATGTACTGGAATAAATTATTGAAATATGTATTTATTTGCAGATAGCCACATTTAAAAGGGGGTGTAATAGATGATTGGATATATATTCATATTTATAAGGTCAGTAATAATACAGCAATTCAATGAAATTAAATCTTCGTTGATTGCACTCATTACTAACAGTTTTAAGAGAATCAATGTATTTGGACTGAAAAAATCTTGCAATTAATGTTGCCATACCAGTGTATGTGTGATAATATAAACTTCACCACAAAATTAATTTAATCATCTTCTTTACTGTGCAAAAAGACATACATTTCTTTTTAATTGAAACTACATATTGAAACTATATTTGCATCTCCGAAAGCAAATACCAGTGCTTGCAAGGCAGCAAATGTGTTAAGAATGTTAAAGGTTTAAGTACGTTTTTAGGCTTAGTTTTTGTTAGGCTGTTGCCATGACACTCAGGACATTGTGCAAATCATTATATACTATAAATGGTTAAATGTATGCAAGGACAATAAATGAAAGAAAGAATATCAATTGTAATTAAGTTTGTAAATACTACAAAGGTTCCAACACTGTAAGTTACAATTTGAATTAACTTAACTTTTATTAACTTTCTTAAACATCACATTAAAAAAAGAACAAGCCCTAACCTAAATGTTAAGACAATGCTGCCTTGCAAACACTGTTATTGTTCAGATATTCAGATTATTTTTGCCAGACTGCATGGAGAACATGAAAAACAATGGCCTCAGTAGCAATAAACCATATCAAAGCTCATATAATAGTGATCACTGCTAGTGTTAAAGTAAAAATTTTAAAATGATGCTATACATGTCTAGAATTAAGCTACAGGACTACAGTCTCTAACCTCATAATTTACAATATTAAATTGACAGATGTCCTCTGTGAATAAAGTACACCGCTATTGCATATCACATTGAAGCCTAAAATCTGAATATATTTGCAGGTACATTGATTCCAAATAGCCCCCTGGGAAATGGACAGGAACCTGCCCTCATGCTGTGCCACCGTAGATGGAAAAACAAGACTGAAAGACTCAGCAGGGCAGCGTGTCACAGCATTCAGAAAGAGGTACGGAACAGATGTTCATGTTCAGTTCAGGTATAACATGAGAACAAAACCTCTTGACCAGTATAGATTCTCTGAAAAACTTGTAAAAGCTTTCTTGTTTTTCTTTGATTTTGCAATGTGGCCTAGCTAATAACTCCTAACATCCTTTGCTTTTTAGTCTTAGATGCTTGACACATTCCGCTGATGACATCCCCATTCATTTCTCTTTCTGTATAGAACAATGGACAATATGTGTCCTCACCATGGATGCATTCAATGCATTACTTTCAAATTCTTATACAATGAGTATCAGGCCAATAATAAAAGCATAATGTGAATTCATGTATATTTTATATCACATTATATAATTTATTATATATTTATTGCTTATTGGCCATGAAATACAATGTTAAGATTGGTGCTCCTTTGGTTTTATACCATGCATTTACCTTTGTATATTTCTGTTTATTTGTTTGTTATATTTGTTTATATTTTGTAATAGTTTCTTTAAAATGTATTTAATAATATAAAGTATAATATTTTATTTAATTTTAATAGTTCTTCATCTTCTTATTATTTTTATTATACTAAAGCTTAACTGACTTACAATTAGATCAGTCTGCTATGTTTTCTCTGAGTTGGCCCGAATCTAATATTTTTATCACATGATTTTTAACAACCTATTTTAATCTCAACTCGTAACTTCATATGCATATAGACGTTTCATATCGAAGAACGTCAAATCCGCAGGGCCACTAAGTACATGTTGATGTATTGTTTACCATCTGTTGGTCAAGCATGCTGACAGAAATTAAAGGCACATGCCCACCCCTGTCTTTCTCACAGCTAGAAGACAATAAATGCCTTGCTTCTAATAATAAGACTATTGGTGTGACACGCTCTGCTTGCTGTCACATTATTAGTGGCAATCACTGATGGTTATTTGGAGGGCAGAAGGGACGGGACTGCAACGATAAAGTGTTCAAAACATCTTTATGATTGCTCATACACTGTATACTTTATTCTAGTGTTCTATTATGCTTTATAAATTAGGTACTTTTAACTTAAAGGGATAGTTAACTCAAAAATTAAAATTCTGTCATTATTTTCCTCCCCCCGCTGTTGTATGCAAAACCTGTCAACTTTAGATATTATATATTTATGTATGTATGCATGTATGTATCATGTATGTATGTCCATATGACATAAGTCAATGGGGTCCAATATGACTTTTGCAACTTACTGAGGAAAGTCATACAGGTCTGGAATGACATGAGGGTGAGTAAATGGTGACAGAATTTAAGTGTATGGGTAAACTATCCTTTTTAAAGTAATCTATGGCCAAAAAAAAAAAACTTCTTCCATGCTGCCACGGGTTCATGGTTATTAAGAAGTATTACACATTTTTTGACCCTGGACCACAAAACGAGTCTTAAGTCGCATGAGTATATTTGTAGCAATAGCCAACAATACATTGTACTGTATGGGTCAAAATGATTGATTTTTCTTTTATGCCAAAAACCATTAGTATATTAAGTAAAGATCATATTCCATGAAGATATTTTGTAAATGTCCTACCGTAAATATATCAAAACATAATTTTTGATTAGTAATTAGTAAGGACTTCATTTGGACAACTTTAAAGGTGATTTTCTCCGTATTTTTTGCACCATCAGATTTCAGATTTTCAAATAATTGTATCTCAGCCAAATATTGTCCTATCCTAACAACCATACATCAATGGAAAGCTTATTTATTTATTCAAAAAATCTCAATTTCAAATAATTGATCCTTATGATTGGTTTTGTGATCCAGGGTCACACATAATATAAGCACAGAAATAAACAACAAAGAATACTGTATGAAATACCAACATGATACTGTGTATTCATCGCACTTTGATTTTGATTACTATTTTGCTCCTTCATCAAGCACATTTTACAGCAATAAGATCTAATTTATAAAGCATTTTATAAAACATTTAATGAAGCTTTACAACCGTTCCAATTTCACTTAATTGAAGTCATTGCAATTTGACTTAATTGAAGTGACTGAAAAGCTCCTCTGCGAGAGCAATAAGGAATTCATCAAAACGTCTCTCAGCCTCTGTGTGACTGCATCAGTCCCTAGAGAGACATGAAGGGTACAGACAGCCTACAGCACCAGGTCAGGTCTCTCAGCTAGTTTCAAAGCCTCGTGCATGCTGGCTGCCGATAGCTTGCGGTTGATGTTCCGATAGCGGCAGCGGATGAGGTTGTGGTAGGTGGTCCTGAGGTCTCTGTTGAAGAATGCATAAATGAAGGGGTTGATGAGCGAGTTGGCATAGCCCAGCCAAAGCAGTGTCCTCTCCACCCACAAAGGCACGCAGCTACACTGCACTCCGCAGATGAACGGCCGTGCCGTAGAAAGCAGGAAAAAGGGCAGCCAGCATACGGCGAAAGCCCCCACAACAATCCCGAGGGTGGCCGCTGCCTTCTGCTCCCTTTTGAAGATGGAGATGTTTTTACGGTCATTTTTGAGAAGGCGAGAAAAGCTCACACACACCTCCACCTCCCTTTGCAGCTTTAGGACCGCAGTTACGCAGTTCATGCTTTCCTCGTCTTCGGCTTTGGGAAAACCAGCGATTGTGTGTTTGGCAGCACTCACCTTTGCCACTCTGTATATCCGGTAGTACATAATGAGCATCACGGACATGGGAATGTAGAAGGCCACGGCGGTGGAGTAGATAGTGTAGCCCAGGTCCTGGCTGATCAGACACACATTGTCATCGTTGACATTCTGAGCCCATCCAAACAGTGGGGGTAAGGTGATGGAGGCAGAGAGAAGCCAGACAAACAGCACTATTTTGGCCATGCACTTTCCACTCTGTCTCACGGGATACGTCAATGGCTTAGTGATGCCCAGGTACCTGAGAAAATGGAGTGGAGAATGGGAAAAATGAAAGAAGAAAAAAAAAAGAACTGTTAAAGTGCATCACTGTCAAAGAATGCATACATGTGGGCACTTTGGTGGTGACTTTCTTTGTCCTTCTTAGGAATAATACGATCTAGGCTTGAAATAGCTCCTTGAAAAGAGACAAGGGCTAGTTGTCATAATGAATAAATAGCTATAAAATATGTAAGTAGCACAGTAAGGGTTTTAGTCAAACAATTTTTGTCCAGCAGTGTTTTTTTTTTATTTTTATTATTATTATTTTTAAATTCTGTCCTTCAAATTATTTTTTAAAATATATTTGTTTGGTAAACAAACTGACTTACTGACATGCATTCAGACAATAGTCGAATAAGAAGGGAAATTTGAACGGCAATGTTCTCATGACAATTGTTTTTCAAAAATGTTACATACACTGTAAAAAGTGGTAACCTTTAATTGAGATATATCTTGAATAGATAGATCTACCTGGTTTAACCCATAAAACGAAATAACGTATGGGTTAAATTGAGTGAATGTTTAGATTCTATTTATTTTTTTATTTGAATAAACCCATTTAATTTAGATGTTACCATTTTTTTTGTGTATGCTGTATTTACTCTCTCGCTCTATATATATATATATGGTTTGACTAATGGTCTGATTAATGGTTTATTGATGGTTTGACATTTTTTGCACATTATTTTTTTTTCTGGTTTTATAAATTGTTTTGTGTTTCATAATTATTTAATCTACCACTGATTAGTTTAATCAAATTATGCTTGCATCTATTTTTAGTTACAGCACCTACATCTGGGAGACCTACCTGTCTATGCTAATGACACATAGTGTCATTATTGAAGCGGTGCAGCACATCACGTCCATGGCGATAAAAACATTACAGAAAACACGACCAAAGATCCACTGTCCTCCTATGAGATCAGTGATGCTGACAAACGGCATTACGACCACTGCAACCGACAGGTCTGCAACGGCCAGAGAAACGATTAAGTAATTAGAAGGTTGCTTCAGTTTCTTCACAAAACACACTGATATGACCACCAACAAATTCCCGCAAACTGTTAAAAAGGTAAGCAAGGTCAGAACCCCTCCGATGAGCACTTTCTCAACATGTCCGTAACTCAAAATCGACTCTCCGCATCTGGTCTCGTTATCCATGAAACTTGGCGTCGGCAAAGTTGTAGTGGTGTCGTGCATCTTGTTAAGAAAGCGCACGTCCATCACTTCAGATGTCAAACTAGTCATGAGTGCCTGCACGCGATCCTTCGTCAGCGTTGAGATCATATTGGCTGTTGAGAGCTGTCCTTGGTTCTGAAAAGATATTGCTCTCATTATCCATCAGATAAACAAGTCCCAGTTAAATACATGATATGTAATAACTACACACATATGCTGTACCGATTTTCTGGCTCTATCTGTGATAAAAGAAAGAACATCCCATCCACACGAGAAGAGCCATTCAAGTTGTCAAGTTAAAGCTCACCGAACGAACCACGCGCTCTCCACGGCATTTAGCCTATTTTATTGGCGTCTT
This sequence comes from Sinocyclocheilus anophthalmus, assembly GCA_018155175.1. NCBI lineage: Eukaryota > Metazoa > Chordata > Actinopteri > Cypriniformes > Cyprinidae > Sinocyclocheilus > Sinocyclocheilus anophthalmus. The sequence continues at coordinate 14,866 of JADLZN010007292.1, read as the reverse complement.
GACTATGCGTAATGACGTGAGATGTTTATGGGCGTGATTTTTACAGACTGTAGTCATGGGATGTCAAACTGGACAATATTATCTGTGTATTGTGTAGCTAAGAGAAAAAGAGAGTATAGGCTATGCATCACAATACATTCAACTTCAATCTACATAAGAATTTTGTGCAAGTGTAAAAAAAAAAACCTAATATTTCCTGACACTTTGCTTTAAAAAGTCTTTACTACCATCTCATGGCCTAACATAGAATTACAATAACTAATTCTTTGATAATAGTAGTACTATTTATACACTATAAACTATAAAAATGTAAACCACTAAAAGTGAACAGGGTTAATACTACCGTAAGTAAAATAAAGTTTCATTGCATTTATTTGATCAGTTTAAATTTAAATCTTCTTAACACTCATAAAATTAAGTAGAACGTATATAATAAGATGTTGTTACAATTTTGAATACATTCTTTTTTTCGGGGTAAAAAAAATGAAACCTGTGAACTGTGTGTAGCATTGTATGAGATGTGTTAATGCAGGATAATTTCAGATAATCATTTAGATTTGCAGAGAAAGCTATAGTATGTGTGAATAATACACGGGTTTTTGTGAATAAGACTAAAACTGGAAGAACACTGAGGCACAGGAACAGTATTTGGCTTCCAGTTATCATTAACTCATGATAGTGTCTTCTGCCTCTACAGAATGACCTCAGCTCACACGACGAGGGAGAATGGCGGTCCCAAAAACCCTGCAGGAGAGAAATAAAGAGGTAAGGCCATGTATTATTCAAGAGGAGTAAAAAAAAAAAACATTGGACAGCGAGGGACAGAGAGGACAGGTAAGAAAAAGAGAGGGATGAGTGGCTAGAGAGCGAGGAGAGGGGGAAGGAAACATGGAAAGAGCCTGGAGAGTAAGTGGGAGGATAAAGAGAGTGACAGGAGATACGTCAAGGACAAGTTTAAATATGTTTTTTTATGTATATAAGTGGGCATTGTAGATTCATAATTTATCATGTAATATCAAACTCACTGAGAGATTGTATTAACAACAGATTATGTGATATTATACTTCAGTACAATGAGAACACATTCATCTTTCAAATTAAGTTAAAATGTCCAGTATTGTCCAAAAAAATAATAATAATTGAAAAAAAAAGTGATTGTTTGGTGAGGTTGATACCAAGAAGTGACAGTATTGTGGTTGTGATGGGCATTATTGCCTCCTCAGTTTCTCTAGGCTCTGTGGCTCTATTTACTTTAACTCTATTAATTTGTAAAGGTTGAAATAAAGGGAATCTCAACCCTGAATAATGAAAAAGACGATTTGGCATCTAAATGTGAAATTTAAATCTGAGCAATTTATAAAATCAATCATTTTAAAGTTATCAAGTCAAGTCTGCTTTATTGTAAATTCTTCCACATGTACAGCACATACACACAAAGAATTGAAATTGCGTTACTCTCAGACCCTTGGTGCATACAGATAACACTAACAGTAGAACATAAATACAGATTAAATATAAAAAACAAAATACAACTATACAAATAAGGTAAAAATATACAAATAAGGTAAAAATATAAAAAATATATATATAAAGCAACACAAGGCACATGGCAGATAGAGTGCAAACCAGTGAAGTAGACAACAGTGCAGATATAATGATTTGTAGTGCAAAAGAGCTTATTTAGACTGATTATTAATCCTTTTTAAAGTTTTAAAGTTATTAATCCTTTTTAAAGGGCATTTGAAAAACATTTAAATATTTTAATACGCCTGGATGTTTTTTGAATCCACAATTCCTCTCATAATGTCATCTCTAAGGCCCACAAAAACAGCATTTTCTTATTAGTTAATTTGTCTCAAGCACACCTATTTTTTTAACAGATTCATTGGCTTCCTGAAGGAGGCAAGTAGTCAAAGATGGACTACTCCAAAATGTACTAGATGAGAGTCAAGCTGCCAAAATAAAAATAAAAAAATTTATCTTTATAACTACAAGTATTACAAATATACTTTGGTCCACATAATCAAACTTTTGTTTTCAACTCAGTGAGTGAATGAGCCTCTTAATAGGCTACTGATTTGGTCAATCGCACCACCCAGTGGTCTGATATCATTTACCAAAAGGGCTTTTCTTACTTTAAATAGTTCACCCTGGGACAAAAAGAATTCCTTACTTCTGTCTTGCTAATGTTTTACACTGTTCATAATTTTTGGGCAGGCTGGGTTCCAGAACCAATTCAGTGAGGGTACTTCTGAAACGATACAATTTTTGACTGTACTTAAGCATAAAAATAGAATAATATGTTTGCAAATATTTAGGAAAAAAAGTTTACACCCACTTTGAAATGGGCGTTCTGTGTCAGAATATCTGTTTTTGTTTTGGTCTGCGTGTTTTCTCCCACTGCCAATTTACCCCAAAACCCGGGGTGTCGAAACACTATTGGGAAAAAAAAAAATTTGGATAGTATCCAACTGCAGCACCACACGTTTCAGGATACACGGTGCACGGTGAGTCTGTAATGTAGTAAAAAGTTAATGTATATATTATGTGTTTATCTTATAAATGTTGATTATGTGCATGTCTTTTACATTTTATTACTTAAGGTTAAAATTGTTGACATCATTTTCAGCATTTTTCTGGACAGTTTGATTACATTTTAGATTAGGTGTTGTAAATGTGGTTTGAGATGAAGTTTTGAATTTACTATCTTTTTTATTATATTTATTACTTTGTTCTAATTCTGCTACATCTGTTGTGCATTTTTCATGACCTCTTTTAGGAACATACCACAAAATCTCATCAAAAATATGCAAGATTCCAGAGACCCGTTTTACATTTAAGTTTTTATTCAAAGAAAACATGGAGACTTTTTTGATCAAATTGATTATAAAAAAGGGGGACTAAAAGTGAAGTCTTCTTTTCATGAGTGTTAATAATAATAATCATCATCATCATTCCAAAAGTTGATAGTTGTTTTAAATTTATAATGTCAGTTCTGTTTTTTTTTTTAAAGGTTTCTTTTTTTATTTGAAGTATGTTGCACTTTTTTAAAGTTTATTTAAAAATTTAAAATAAAAAGTATTTAATTTGACATTAAATGTCCATTCTCTGTGTCTTTAAGTATTTGTTATGAACATTAACTAAATATACTCATAATAGCCTACAGTCAATCAAACTAGGTCAGAGATCGCAGTCATACCCAACCTAAAAACCAATCTAAAAAGCTCTGTTATCAGAGGCATATCAAAACGCATAAATAACAAATAAATTAATTAATCAATTTACAGTGTAAGGCTCATCACCTTCCATTGTAAATTGTGGAGGAGGAGGATTTGGGAGAAACAACTCTCCAATATTTTCAATTTGGACTGCAGTACCCATTTCAACCACTTACTGTCAATATTACATACTGCACCTTTAAGCAGGGGCGGTTCGAGAGGTGGGGCCGGGGGCAACAAGTTTGGCCCCCTTAAATTTGGAATCATATCACACCAATTTTGGGTGAAATGCGCAGTTTGTCCTATAAACTATATATATACATACAGGGTTTAAATTGGGCCGGGGCCGTCCGGGGCTGAGCCCCGCCACATAGACTCCAGGGCTCGATATTAACGCTTCATTAACACCAGAAAAAAGTAACATGATTAAAACATCAGAAACAAAAAATAACTATGTAAACACCAAAACGCAAGTATTATTCTGATTTTATTACCTTTAGAGTAAGTGGCGAATAGTGGATATAGCTACTGTATATAATGCATCTATTGACGGAATAAGGTTGCAGTGGCGGCTCGTCGGGGGAGGCACAACTTCCCCATAATTTTGAGGTGAAAATGGGAGGACGATTTAATGTTAATAAAATTCACAATTCATTTCAGTTCATGTCTCAGAATGTGTATGTTTTGTTTGTAATTTCAATGAGGAGTTGCGCAAAACCATGTTCATATTCGCGCGATTTTTTGCGCTGCTCGTCAGTGAACAACGGCTCTGTGTAGTTAATGCTGCTCAATGTGAAAGCACGCAGGTGATGGAGATTTACCGCTGATTACAGAACCGGCTTTCTGACAAGATATTAAATATCGCATGCGCTTATCTTGAAAGCCCTACGTGAAAGCGTCGCTTTTCTATCGCGAATGTGCCAAATCTGCTGATGTAATTACAACCGCTAGGTGATATAGAAGGGTAGGGGGAGGCCGGGGGAGAAGTGAGCTCTCGTGCCTCCGTTGGTAAAAAAAATTAGCCAATCACCATCGAGTGTTCACTTTCAGCGCTGAGGAGTGTTGAGAAAAGAAACCTCGTAAGGGAGGCTAGCCTCCTTTCTGATATCAACCAATCATCACAGACCTAAATTACGTGATATTAGTTTGAACGTATGCCGTTGCGCAATGTACCAAGTACTCATGAGTAGCAATATTGAATATTTGATTGTCAACAGATTTACCAAGCTGTCATTCAAACAATATATATACAAATTTAGGGAAAATAGCCTAAGCTGGATATAGGCTACAGCAGTCGCTTAAAGGGGTGGTTGACTGTTTTTTTTATAGGCTTGATTGTGAAGACAGAATCACAATTCATATATGAATAGATTTTAAGTGCACCCCTAGTTTTCTCTTCCTCTTCTCTAAAGCAGTGCAGCATGCCTCGCCCCCGGAGGGGGGTTATGTAAACTTCTGGGTTGTTGACGTAACGGACCTGGGAAGTAACTTGTTGTAGTCCCTTACAAGCCGTTTTTGTAGGCATTAAACTGCCAGAATTTTAAAAGACAATATCTCCGTTTGCATTGAACTTTCAGCTTCGTAACTTTGCAGATATTGTTTATGATCAAACAGCAACATTACACACTAACATTAAAAAAGTGAAATCACAATCAACCACCCCTTTAATTAATTGGCGCAACAGGCAGCTCTCAATTAACACAGACTTTTAAGAAAGGATGGATGTTTGCTTAAAGTGATAGGCCAGGTAAGTTAAATTATATTATCTTGCTGTATGTATGTCGCTTTCTTTACGTTTTTTGACTAAAAGCAACCAAAAAGCCATTTTAAAGTGGTTAAGCAAATAATAATAATAATAATCGGCAGGGATCCCAGACCAATACAACTAGTGTGCCTCCTCTATTTTAAAACCCATGAGCCACCACTGTAAGGTTGCGCTGCTGAGGCGAGGCTCACGCAGCCTCTCCAGAAGAAATCAAAACGCGCAACATTAAGAAAATCAACATCCTGAGGTAAACGTTCAAAATGAAAAGTTTTTATATTTAAAATACAGTTAGTTAAGCAACATCACACAACGTTTTCACCATTACGACAGTTTAATAGTTCTATAAACAGTTCAACAAGCAAATACAATAATATTAGGTCACTTACAATTTAGGCGGAAACACAGCGCATCTCACAGCAAACAGCCAATTCATTGCTGATTAATTCCGTGTTTTGAACGAATCGGTTGAGTCAAAGTTTCATTAGAGCTTATAATATGACAATACTATTTGAATTTTAATTATTGAAATTGTCATTTAACAAAACTGAATTTTCCGTGGCATTTAAGTTCTGAATTTGATTTTTTTTTACTTGAATATTGAACATTTAAAATTAATTTTTATGGCAGTTTTTTTTTTTATAGACATGTATTTTCAAACAGCAAATTTTTTTAGACTGCAAATATCCAGTTTTTAAAAATACAGCTTCAAGTTGTCAAGATGAAGAGGAAATTCGGAACATCAAATTAAATATTCTAAAATTCAAAACACAGAAATTCAGATTGTACAGAAAGTAGGTCAGAGGTTATCCACAGGGAAGTGTAGATGATCTCCGAAAAGTCGAACGAAGCATTTACGGTGACCAGAGCGGACATGTTCGGTTCACTTAAAGGGTTAGTTCACCCAAAAATTAAAATTAGCCTATACATTACTATGTGTATATGACTTTCTTCTTTCAGACTAATCCAGTCGGAGTTATATTAAAAATGGTCTTTGATCAGTCCAAACGAAGTTAAATAAAAAGCGCCCATCCATTTAAAAAAAGTGTCTCACACGGCTCTGGGGGGGTGAACAAAGGCCAGTGTTTAGCCTCGATGCGTTTTTGTAAGAAAAATAACCATATTCAAAACTGTGTAAAATCAAAGTCAATGTAGATTAATTTAATTTAATCTAGCTTGCGCTCACTGTTGTAAAAGGAAGCAGTTCCGGGTGGATGACGTACGAGGTGAGCACTGCGCATGTACAACTGTTGGAGCAAGCTACATTAAAGTGATTACGTTTTGAATATGGATATTTTTCTTACAAAAATGCATCGATTCGCTACAGGAGGCCTTAGTTCATCCCCCTCGAGCTATGTGAGAAATGTTTTTTAATGGATGGGCGCTTTTTATTTAACTTCTTTTGGACTGATACATGCAACACCCGCTGAGTGGCATTAAACAGCTTAAAAGATCATTTAACAAAACTTAATGTTCTGTGGTATTTTAACAAAAGTTCATAACACACAATGCAAAAAAAAAAACGCGGCATGCTGCACTAAATGCAGCGTTCGCTTGGATGCTTGTTGCAGGAATGCACAAGATTCTTCTAGCAAGGCGCCGCGGTCGTGGGAATATGCGATCTTGTTTCTCCCAGAACGAAAGCAAATTTTCCTCTGAGGACTCATCTAACTGAAAGTTAGAAGAACAGCACTCTTCCAATTCATCCATCATTCTGGGTGCCTCTTCTTCCCATTCTGCGAAGTCCACCTTCTGCTTTTTCGCTCGTCCGCTGCCATGTTCCGCTGCAACGGGGATTCAAACTCGTTAGCGCACAGTACACCGACCAACAGTTTTAGTGTTCTACATGCTTAGGTAATGCGGGACAATATAAAACAATAAATGGATTTTATGATTTATTTATTGTAAAATAATTTTAAAATGTAATAATTAATTTATTATTTACAAGTTTAATACAATTTTGACTACCTTGTTCTGCCGCTGGTGAGGAGAGAAAGGTGCCTTCTGCGTTCTGGCTGACACTGGGTTCTTCACTTATAAGCTCCCGTACTTGTCTCTTCACCTCCTGTCTGTCGTCTGGAGTCAACATTTTCAGTGATTTAAATCTGGGACAGAGAAAAGTGCCGACCTTGTGTGTGAAAGTTAGGAGCATCTTCTCATCAAGCAGGCTGGATGCGCGAGCACGGAGAAGGACTATGTATGATGGATCTCCAAACTTGGGATCACAGTGTCTCTTAAGTTTGAAAAACCAGAGTAACACCATGTGAATTGTTGGGTATTTTTCTCCTTCAAGCTCGTTAATGGCTAATTTGAAGAGAGTGAGGAATTCAATCAAGAGCATGAGCTGGTCTTGAAAGATGCCCTCCATCCGATGCAGCTGGCCTTTGTCTTCCAGAAGCTGTCTAATGTCACTATACTGTTTTAGTATAGATTCCAGCATGTCAACTTTACTGTTCCATCGAACTTCACATTCTTGAATGACAGTGTGCGCTAAATTGCAACAGCACCTGTTCTCTTCAGAAATGTCACCAGGCTTTTGCACTTATCCATCATTTCCAGCACGTCTTTGATGCCTTCTGGTGCATTCCTCTCACTGAACGTGTGTCTTAACACCGTGTTCAATGTGTGTGCGGAGCACGGAACCCAGTGGTAGGTCCGAAGTGCAGCCTTAATGTTCGGGCCCTGGTCACTAACAAAAATGATCTTGTTTGCTGTTATTCCATAACTCATTAACACAGTGGTTATTTGATCATGGATATTGTCGCTGTTTTTTTTTTTTAGATGACTGTCAAATTCCACTGTTGCCAGAATGTGACTTTCCAGATACCACTTCTCGTTGATATAATGACATGTAAGAACAGTATATGCCCTCTTGTTAAATTCGTCTGTCCACATATCTGTGGTAATTGCAATCCCACTGTATTCCAAAACTTTTTGGATGGCCTCTGAAAGTTTTTCTTTACCAGCGGCAGCCTTTTGCTTTGTCCTGTCACAAACAGTTTGGCGATGGGGTATGATAGCATCAGCGTCAACTGCACCGTACTTGGCACCGATATTTATGAGTGTTTGGGCCACTTGGAGGAATCCTTTGCCAGAGACAACATCGAAGGGGCGTATATCTAGGCAGCACAGGTCCACGCATGCATCCACGAGACTAGACTTAACTTCCAGTGGTATTTTTTTGCTGTCCCGACGAACGTAAGAACTTAAGGTGTTTGTCTGACTTGACTGGCCTTTCGATTTAGCACACACATGATGTACCATATTCCAGGTACCAGTCTTGTGGCTTTCATATACATACAGTGCTTCACAGTCGTTGCATATTACATACCCAGCACTTGATTCATCCTCGTTAACCACTTCGCTAAAACGCTCCCACACGACACTTTTCTTTCTTTCCTTCCTTTTGTTTTGTTTTTAATTCTCCCAGTTTAATTTTCTCTCTGTCCGGTTTCGCCTCCATTTCTGCTCAAGAAAAATGGACCCACCCACCCCCCCCTCTCCTGCCGCCACGCGAGTATTTTTTTTTTAAATGAGTGCAAATTAGCGTCTGCCTGATGAAAAATGCATTTAAAACACATTCGTATTTTAGAGAAATGTAGTTAATATTTGCATCATTAATGACTGATCTCATCCACCCGCGACCCACCCGCAATTAATCAGAGGTATGTTTTATTACCGACCCGAGAACTCACTAATAATATATATATATAAATTACAATAGAACATCTGTAACCTGATCATCAACAGTTTTGACCAGTAAAGATTTAATGTTTTTAAAGAATTCTCTTCTGTTTACCAAGCCTGAATTTATTTGATCCAAAGTAGGCTACAGCAAAAGCAGTAATGTTGTGAAATATTTTTACCATTTAAAATAACTGCTTTCTATTTGAATATATTTTAAAGTTATTGCTGTGATCAAAGCTGAATTTTCAGCATCATTACTCCAGTCTTCAGTGTCACATGATCCTTCAGAAATCATTCTAATATGCTGATTTGCTGCTCAAGAAACATTTCTTTACTGGTAACCCGCACGAAGGGCGAGTTTAGGCGTGTCTGTGTTTTTAATTACCTTTGTTTTAAAACAATATTCAATCAACTATCAAACTATATATCATTTGGAAGCTAAAACACTCAAGATCCATGTTCTGAGCATGTTTTTTAAATCAATACACCAGAGAGGAAAGGGTTAACATAAACGCTGAAGAACCGGTGTAGCAGTCGATTCTGTTCCCCTCTGGAATTTGTGTTCCCCCTCGGGTTGCCAGGTCTGTGTAATAAACCCGACCAAATAGATAATCAAACATTTCCCCAAAGTAGCCCAATTCCGTGGAATAAATACTGTGGATTTGGCAACACTGCAGCATGCAAATACACCAAAACACAACTGGATGTACGGAAAGCAAAAAGAGACAAATGTGTTGCTACACTGCAGCATAGTAAAATGATTCTCACACTCCAGTTAATGTTCTGTGATTTTTTTATTCATCTTGCAATTGTTCCTTTGTTTATGTCCGAGTTTTTGAAGTTTAATTTTGCCTATGCAAATTAGTGTAATCTGTCTGTGCTGACGTCCAAACTCAGGGCATTGGCTATTACTGTTTCCATAACAATACATTTGAATTAATATTCTATTTGATTAATCTGTTTACCTTCTCACTGATACATTGGAATATATTTAATCAGAACACTTATCCAAACCTTTTTTCTTTCTTTCACAAGAAAGCCTTGCATACAAGATACAAGTGTGGAACATAATGTTGTAATTGTAATTGGCATACAATCTCAGAGTGCACCAGATAAATCAATCGATCAATCATTCAAAATAGCTCAGTTATAAATAAGGGAGATGACCACAAAATGTTGTCACCTGAATGACTGTTCTTGTTGGCATATGAAAGCAATGGATCCAAACCTATATGAGGAAATTCTAAATTACAAAACTCGAGGTGTTTATCCATTTGTCATAAAAAGGAGCAGAAATATTTAATTTGCAGATGTTCCTCCAGTTTCCAAGTTGATGGTAAGCAAACTACTTGATAACTCCTCTACACTGACAAGTTTTCTCATAGTAAAGTGAGGTATAGTGATACACCAAGACATGATAATAACAAAAAGTCAATGCTTGTCAAGAAACTATACTTACCTGACTTGAAGCAACTAGCACATTGACAATAACCTGTTTTCCAATTTCAGTTTAAATAGGCCTATTCCTTCAATTGGGCCTTTATAACCTCATTGCAGGTTATTTGTTTAGATTTTAACAATAAAGCTATTTCAATAGATGCAAACTTTATCACATCTCCTCAAAAAACAATGTAAAGTTTAGAAGAAAAGTGGTTGCTGGACAAAAAGAGGCCAGCCAATTTTTATTTTAGAGTTAGAACATTGTGGAACCGGAAAAAAACAAGCTTGCCATTTCAGTTAGATGCTACTGGCCTGGAATGGGGGTGGACATTGATAAATGGGTAAATAGGCTACAAATTGATTTTCATTTTCAACATTGCTGTGAGACATATAAACTGATTATGTTATGGTATGCATTTCTCATGTGCTTATTTCTGAACATCAGGATTTGCAGTGTGCCCAGTGCCAGTTTAGCAGACTGTCCATCAAGCAGGAGCATCCCAATATGTGTATGTAAGCTTGTTGTCCACAGATGTGCATGGGTTTTGAGATAGGGAAGTCATGAGGTCACAAAATGTAAATGTATTAATGTTGCTATTTTAATTGTAAGGTGGACAAGCCTCTGGAACAGCTGGGCATGAATTTAGTGGGGAAAGTCACCAGGACCAACAATGGAAATGAATACATTTGTGTCCTGGTTGACTATTACACAAAAAATAGCCTATGCTATTCTGAATAAATCTGAAGGTTTCTCACTGCACTAATTTATTTTACAGATTTGGGGCACCAAAGATAATTCTTAATGACCAAGGCACAGTCTGTTAACCAGGTTTGTAGTTTATTGAATGAAGGAAAGAAGAAAAGAAAAAAAATCAGTATCCATGAAAATGTTCATGTGTGCATAGGGTTCTGATTTGTACACAACATTTATGGTTCATTGTATATTTATTTTAATGTATGTTTTGCACACACCACACACGATTGTTTAAGCTTTCAGTGCACAAATAAATACAACAACAGTAAGGCATATAATAAAAAAAGAAAAATATATTAGCATAAATGAGTAAGTATAAAACAGAATAGCCAAAGCCTTAAGCATCACATTGAAATCGGTAATACATTTTATTGAAAAAAAAAAAAGGAAATAAATTTCAAGTTGAAAAACCTCTCTTCTTAAAACTATTTTAAAGTTTCGGATTAAAGACGGTATTTTGAACCATTTGACTTGCTGTACATCCAGTTGTGCTTCTTACGCACGCTAGTTCTGATCGTACGTATGGTAACTAGGCAACTACGTAAGAATTGTAGTATGGTTGCGTAAAGGGAAACAGGCATTCCTAGGGGAACAGAATCGACTGATACACCGGCCATTTAAACATGTACAAAGTGAACGCAGTACTTACGTTTCATCGCCTATAGTTCTGGTCAGCTCGGACTATTCCAAGAAACACCAGGACAACATTTCAAGATAAGAGTCCACTCTTCAAAATGCATCCCACTTTTTAATCCAAAACAACGAAAAATAGGGGGAAAAAACGAAAGATCCTCCTTAGTTTACATGAGCGATTCGAGTTATGGTTGTCGATAGCGTCCATTTTCAAAGAAATATCGATTCCAGCTTTGAAATATAGAATAGTCTCTTCCGAGCAAAATGAGCCCTCCCAGTCTCTCTCCTTCAATCACAGGCGATGTTATAACCCAGAACAGAGACGGAGTCGCTGACAGGCTCAGCGAGGTGCCAATCTGCGCTCCGCAATTTTGGGCTGTTTGGAGCCAGCCAATGCCTAGCCAGCAAAGTTTTGATGGATGGAAGTGTTAGCCAACCACAAGCACGTTTACAGTGATTGACAGTTGGCATATTTAACGTAAGCAGGTTTGAAGAATACCCGTGCGCAAAGTGAGTGTGTGTTTCTGAGCTGAGTGCGCTCACAGAATGGCGTCGCGCGCTACACGCAGTGTTTATCCACGAGCGGACTTTCTCCGAAGCGTGCATCTGAATCTCTCCATCATGAGACATCGACTTTAGAGGAGTTTGTGTGGTGTCTGATAGTGTTTTGAAGGGCGTGATGTGAAGCAGTGGCGAAGAGCAGCAGAAAAACCCGGAGAAATGCATGACAGGCAGGGATAGCATTAGCACGTAAGTTTCAACGCCGTTCTCTTGAATGTTTGTGTTTATCATGTGTTTGCAGATTTTGTTTCATGTTAGCTGTTTTAGATTACAAAAATGACAACGGAGAGGAAAAATATGAGGGGGCTACATGATGTGTGTGTGTGTGCGTGTGTGTGTGTGTGTGTGTGTGTGGGTGTGCGCGGGTGTGCGTTTATGTACGAGATGAGTATGTTTATGATGTGTATACAACACAGTAAGCACAGTGTTGCAAGTTTGATTTGTTTTGTTTACACGCTCTCTCTCCTTTTCCTGTGTTTCAGTGACTTTGGTATCCAGTTGGTCAGAGAACAAACCATTTTAGTGACTGCCTTGAGTGTCTTCCTACACTGTAAATACTATAAATAGTTGCTTTAGTTTTTCAGTAATTGGATATTCATAACTACAATTTTTATTTTGCATGTTTTGTGTGTTCATTAGCTCTATAATGATCACTGATCAAATCTGTTTTGGTTCACGTTTTAATATTAGAATTGTTCAAAATAAATAATGTTTAGTTATGTTGTTCTGAATAGTTTGTGTTGTGTCATGGTTTCATGGGTAGATGAGTTCTGAATTGTATATACATATAGCCTATCTATGTAGTGATGCGCGGATGGCGGTTATATCCGCGGGCGCTGCGGATAATCCGCGGATCGGGTGGGTCGGGTAATAAAAAAATGCATTCTGATTATTTGCGGGTGGGTCGCGGGTGGATAAAATAAATCATTAATGATGCATTAACTACATTTTCTAAATTATGAACGTGTTTTAAATAGGCTACAGCAATTTAATAAACTGTACATTAACATTAAAAGTTATTCAACAAAACATTATTTAGTCAAGAGCAGTAAGGGATTTTCTCTGTCTTTTGTTGTTTGATTAACATTAATAAAAGACGGCACAGCTTTATTAGGCTACTGTCACAAGACCTATTTCACGGATCCAATACTGATACCCATGTGTTTTATTTTGCAACTGTTTACATTAACTTAAGACAAAACCGACCGTACTTTCTCAATTTGGTACTCGCAGCACGCGCTTTGGATGTGACTGTGAGCGCACGCGCCTCTGGAGAGCGCGAGTATCGAATGGCTTAAAAAGACGTGAAAAAAATAAATTTTTGTGACGATGCAACAATGACCGATTAGGCAATTGACAATTCTGTCAACTGTCCCGAAACGCGAGCTAAAGTCTTCTATCACAGCGTGCAGCACTGCTCTAGATGCGTCGATGTGAAGAGAAAGTCAAAGAGAGAAGACGCGGTACAGCTGAATCACTTACGCTGTTTTCATCTGATGGTTTGTGTGGATTTATTTACTCATCTAACCTACACGCTATATTGAATAAAGGTTTTGCAGTAATCATTCCCTCATTTTAAAGTCGAAAGTTGCGGGAATGAGTAATGCGATGTATGCGCAATCCCGCAACGAAATTCAGGATCTGATTAAACATACTTCTATTATCCAGAGACTTGTGAATAGATTTTTATGACTTTTCAAACTTTTGAGTTATTTATTTGTACAAAACTTTATAGGCCGGGAATGCTGTTCACTGACTTTCAAGGGTTTTCAGACGTACGACCTAATGTGATGATTGGGTGCGGGTCGGGTGCGGTTATCTAAATCAGAGAAAAATACATGTGCGAGCGGTTGGCGGGTGGATCATTTATTTGAAGCTGCGGATTCGGGTGACGTTTTAGCTCATCCGCGCATCACTAATATGTAGTATGCAGTGCCATATGGAGTCTCTAAATAGCCTTTTTGAAAGGATTCCTAGACTTTTCTTGAAATAAAAGATCTAAATGACTTTTCCTAATCTTTTCTTTAAATAAAATGCCATAAAGATGTTCTTTATGCAAGTTTTTACCTAAAAAATGTTGTATTTATGCTTTTATTTCAGGAAAAGTCTAGGCGTTTTTTTTCAAAAAAAGCCATTTGGAGATTCTAAATGGACACCTGGTGGTAACCAAATGAGTCAAAACTACAAATGCTGTTCAGAAATAGTTTTTTTCTTGTGTGTTATGGTGGGCAGAGCAGTTCTGAATTGATATACATATATGCATTATGTAGTTTTGCCTCATTTGGTTACCAGGTGTCAATTTGGAGTCTCCAAATGGCTTTTTTGAAAAAACATTTTACAAAAAAACTTTTTTTTTTTTAAATAAAAGCTGTAGTAAATCAGCTCAACAGGGAAATATTTATGACTAATTATAACTGGTTATGATTAATAATAAATATTTAGATTATATCTTCGAATTAACTGTAGCAGAATAAATATTACAATTATTTGATCTCTCCGTCCACCGACCAGACAATATAATAATTTATCAATTCAAGGAAATATTATTTTCCTGGCCAAGGAAGAATAACTGTCCTTCTTTATGCAGTGCTAGCAGTAATTTAGCATATGTAGCAAGGGTTCAAAACATTAATTGACTTCGAATTGTGAGCAGCAACAGGCAATCGATCGTGAATATAAGGGATTTAATAAATGAAACTATATCTAACATATAACTAAGCAAAACACATATACAGAATGAAACAAAGTAAGGAAAAGAGAGAGGAAAGTAAAAGAATGGCAGTATTTCACATCAACCTTAAACACAACCTA